>AUXL01000085.1:0-21531 GCA_000482185.1 Angomonas desouzai | reverse complement strand
CTATACTTTTGAAAAATAGTGTATGGAGGAAAGGCAAAGTTTTATACGTTTGGGAAATATGTTTGAGCAGAACTGAGTAAAAAAAATAAAGGCATTACAGAACAACAAAAGAAAATTAATCTTACTTAAACGGGTGAGTTAATATATTTGATTATTATGTATCCGAGTGTTGGTATTAGTTATTAGTTGTTATAGTGTTTATTATAATTATTTTAATACGGGTTATGCAGTCGGCCAGAGGGTGATGAGTGCTCGCCCACCGCCCTTCCTACCTGCTCTGTCTGCGGCAGTAACCGCTCCATATTCTCCGACAGGAACGCACTAGCCGCCTCGAAGGGGTTCACTGCACCGGTATTCGTGTTCATATTATTGTTAGTGTTGTTGTTGTTGTTAGGAGTGGTGGCGGTGTAGTAGCGGTTAATGTGCTCCGCCATTTCTTCCTTACTCTGTGGAGCGGCGGAGAGGGGAGCGGGAGGGGCGAGGACGCTCGCTGGTATACAGTTCCACTGCTGCAGTGTCTCTTCAAAATGAGCGACGTCCTCTTTAATATGTTGAAGTCGGTTGGTCTCCTTATCGGGGAGGATTTGCCGTTTAATGATATTTTCTACAATTTTTCTCTTTTTAAGAGCGCCTTTGGAGAGCGTGGAGAGGTCATCTGATTTCCTCTTGGCGCTGTCCTTAGAAGAAGGCACCACCACTTTGTTTTGTCTCGCCGCCGTCGCTGCGGTTTTGAGGGGGCGTTTCTTTTGACGTTCTTCTTTTCTTGCTAATTTGATTTGTCTCCGGGCGGAGAGGGTGGAAGAAGAAGAGGGGGCGGTCGTCTCGTCAGAGGCTGTGGTGGCCCCTCTTTGGAGAAACTTTTCCCTCATCGATTTTCGCTTTCCGCTGGCCATATTATGTTGTTGATGTTATGGTTATTATAGTATGCTAAATATCACTATTCTTTTTCATTTTTTTGAATTTGCAGTTATCAAACGGAAAGTGAGAAAAGGAAAATAGAAAAAGAGAAATAACCGCTAATACAAATGGATATATGAACAACCACAGTCAGTTGAAAAACGCGACGTCACTAGGGGAAAAAACAATTTGAAGTAGAGGATAAAAAACAAAAAAAAAGAGCTGCAGAACGCTTCTTTCATAGAGCGCTCCGTTTTTTGTGAAAACACACAAAGAAAAAAAAAATGATCAGGGTAAAAGAAACAAAAGAACTTTTCCTTTTCAAAAAAACAGTAAGATTTTTCCATATCGCATTTCCTCTGAGAACTTGGCTGGGTTATCCGTCCATCGGTAATTCTTTAAGGAATACCTTTTCGAGGGAAATTTAGAGAAGACGGTGTAGTGTGGCATACGGTGGCATTCTTTTATAATTTTTTAGTCAATGGATCTTCAAGAGAATGTGAACGGGAAGGAGAAGATTTATTTTTCTTGCTTTTTCGTTGTAATTTCTCGGTGCCTTGACGTCTTCTTTGCTCCTCTAGTGTAAGGGCGGTGTGCATCTTCCTTCTCACTGTTTTGCTTTGTAGTATCAAGTAGCAGTAATACAAATAGGTTTGTATAAGTTCTTCATTCCACAGTTTGTAGGCTAAAGATGTCACACCCCCGGGCCTCTTCCACGCCGCCTTACTGTCTCTTCCAACCCTTCTCTCCATCTCCCCTTTCCGATTAGGGTAGTGTTGATCGGCGGTCCAATTCTGAAGGATGCGTAAGTTACCACGGCGGTGTTTCGGCGGTGGTGACTTTTCCTCCTCTCCCCACTCCACCCCATCCTCGCTCTTCTCGTCGTCGTCGGTGTTTTCTTTCCACCCTTCGCTTTCCCTCTCCTCCCCGCGCCGCCGGGGATTTACGTAGTTGGGTTTTTTGTACAAAAATGTAGTAAAGGTGGAAAAGAAGGGCTTCAGGGGGGTCGTTTGCGTCCCCGCCATCCCTGAAGGAAGGGTGTACTCCTCGAGTGAGACGGGTTCTTGAATATAGCAAAAGTGCTCCGCAATATTCTGTTGGCGCATGGCCTCTGTGGAGAGGGATTTACTGTCGCCATCCTTCTCTGAGCCTTTTGAAAGCACAGAAAGCGGATTGTGCACATGAAACAGCACAGAAAAGTAAACCGTTTTGTGTTCCCCCATGATTAGCACCCCTACTCCCCTCTCTCTCAAATACTTCCCAACGGCGCTCTTTTCAGAAATCCGATCTGATTCCTTCTTGGTACTATTCTGCATTGGCGGCGTGTGGACCTCGTCTGCGGTGTGTACGAGAGATACAAACTCATTTAGTGGGAGCAATTTGTAATTTTTGGGTCCTGAAGAATAAGAACTATCGCCACTTTGAACGGCTCCACCCCTCACTAACTTGTTATCACTACTGTGAAAGGTGTCAGTAGGTCTTAATTTCTCCTCTCTAAACCGATCTCTCACACTCCCCCGTGTCGTCTTTTCCTCCGCGTAGGTGATGGGAGGGGCGAAGGAGAAGAGAGAGTGTGGGGCTGCCGTAGTGGTAGTGGTAGCGTCCGCGGTTGATGCCACCCTCGTAGACGAGCCGCGGCACCGGGGTGCCTCCTCTTCCACCACAGGGGAGAAGGAAAACATCGCGGGCGGCGTCACCTTTGCTCCCTCTGGAGTAGTAGCAGGAGAGGGTGGAGGGGTCGGCACAGCTTTCTCGGGTGGCGTTATAGAAACCGCCGCTACTGCGGGTGCCGTCTGCTTTGCCGGTGGAGTGTCCTCCGACGTTGGGGGTGGTGGAGCCCTCGCAGCCTTCTTTGGTCGAGGGGCGAAGGGCTCAAAAGAGGGGCACACAAAGCGAATGTACTCATTCAGCGTCAACACCGTGCAGGGGACGTGAGAGGGAAGGGAGGAATCGGCGGAGGGGAGGTGCTCTCTCAACACCAATTCCCCCGGATTCACTGCCCCCTCCTTCCTGTACTCAAAGTAGTAGTTCGAAGGGTGCTGAGGGAGACCAGAAATGGGGATGAATCGACCGGCGTGGACGAGGGATTGGGGGCCGCCGTCCCTCATCACCTTCGTTTTCCCCCCGTTGAAAGGGGTTGGATGGGATGTACAGGTCATACACATCGGAATAATTATAAAAAGGAGGGGACCATGCGGCATCTTCTTTCTTTTCTTCCTCCTTGTTTTCCGTTGCTGCCACCTCTTCCTTCTTTTTCCTCCCACGCCGCTTCCTCTTTTTGCCATTGGAGGAGACAAAGTACTCGTTCCAGATCTCCAACACATCGCTGTCTTTTTCCAGAAATAAAGGGCAGTCTAAGCCGACCCCTTTCTTATCCTCCAACTGATATAAAAAGCTGTTAAAGATATTCGGCTGCTTAATGAGAAAAATGGAGTCCCAGTTAAAGTGGTATCCTCTCTCCTTTCGAGGGCTCCCAGGGGTCCCTGTGTCTACCGGGGAAGCGCACAGGAGCTCATTGTAGGCTTCACAGGGGAATAACGTGAGAAAGACTTGGATAAGGTTAGAAGGGGTGACGACGAGAGACCGTTTCTCCGGTCGGGTCATAAAGTGTGGCTTTCTTGGTGCTGGCGGAGTAGAAGGCGCCACCTTTGGTGTTTCAACCTCCTCCTCGACGTCCTTCTTTCTAAGATATTTCGCCGTGAGGTAATCATTATGACTCTCGGTCAGCTGTTGAAGCGTCTCGTTTTCTTTCTGCAGCCAGTCTCCCCCAGCTCATTAGAGCTCACCGGTGAAGGGGTAACAGCCGCGGTGTACAGAGGAAAGGAAAGAGATAGTAGGCGAAGTGCTTTACTTCTCATAAACATTATTTCGTCGCTGTTGTAGGTAAAATAAAGGAATAATAATAACTTCCCCTTGTGAAGCCTTTGAATATTATTAGAGAGAAAAAAAGTGAAAAGAATAGTAACTGGAAGAAAAACCAGTGAAGCCACGCCGCATCCTTGGAAAGCGGAAAAAAAAAAAAGAAAAAAATGACGATAAGAAAATAGTCAAACGCTAGCAACACGCATCATGTAGAATAAACATCACGCCGAAACAAAAAAAAAAAACGCACTTCCTCTCCCTTTCTTTCAAAACCCCTTTCCCGCCTCCGATCGCTCTTGGCAGTACCGCCGTACACGGTCCACCACACAGTCGTAGGGGTTCTGAAGACACTCCTCCAGCGGGTAGTGAGGCCGCAGGGACAGCACCTCCACAGAGGGGAGCAGTAGCGCCAAGGAAGCCCGTTCTCCCTCTGCCCCGGCGAGAGGAAGGAACCACTCCAGTAGGTGACGCAGTGGGGCGGCGCTAGGGTGCGCCTCGCCCTCCCTGTGGGCTAGCTCGAGGAGGGAGTCCAGGAGGAACGTCACCGTCTCCTGGGAGGCGGCGGCCTCATTTTCAAACCCACACTTTCCACAGAGCACCACGGCGGAGGGAAGAGGACGCTGTGGGGCGTAGTGCTTCCACCGCACTCTGAAAGGAGGGGAAATCGGAAGAGGAGGTGGTGTACCACTCCTTGCAGGCGCGAAGGTTCGCCTCCACGGTCATCTCTAGTAGACTCGCCACCGTCTTTTTGGACTGCAAGGTCTGCTGGTCAAAGGACCCCTCGCCCGTCACCAGCACCGCTAACGGCTGGGAGAGATAATCGGCGCCGATGGCCTGATGGGGGTGCCTGCCATCCCCTTGGGAGGGAAATAGCACCTCAAAGAGGGTTTCACTGTATCGAATGTTTTGCAAGGTGGCAACGGCCTCGGTGCCGTTGAGATAGCGACTGTGTAGAATGGTGTGAAAAAAGCCGCTCATACCGCCCGCACCGCCACCCTGGGGAGCATGCAGCAGGGCCTCGGTGACGGCCTCCGTGGTAGAAGAAGGGTAGAGTTGCTCTCTTGTGCTCGCCGCCACACGCGACGCCGCCTGCGCCATGTGGGCATCCATCTCTGTTAAAAAGGCACGAAACGCGGCGGAGTCAATGGCACCCACCGCGTCGTTCAAGTCATCCAGTCGCTGGGCGCTAGTAGCATCCGCCGAAGAGGGGGTGGCAGTACTACTTAAAGAGGGTTCCTTTTTCATTTGGGGGGAGCACTTCTGAGGGCCAAACGTGAACGTTGCCCCACTCTCCCCCACGAGAGGATTCATCACATCGCAAATAAGAAAAACGCTCTGTAAGTAAGGAGAAGGGGTCTCCATGTCACCCGTCGGTGGAAAGCAGAGCTGCTGCATGCGCGGTGTCACCTCCACTCGGCGCAGCACTGAGAGGTGCTTTCCCTGAAAAGGCGTCTCCAGTAGCACTTCCTCTTCTTTATTCTCTTCTCCCTCAACATAAATATCGAGTCCCAACGCTTGCAACGCCCCCAGACCCCCTTCGTTCGTCGCGCTACCCCCAATCCCCAAGAACAGCACCATTCCGTTCTTCTTGTCTCGATTTCCATCACTGACCGCCTCTACATTAGCAATTTGTTGTTCTTGCTGCTCCCACACATGTTGCATAGCATACCGGATCAGCTCCCCTGTCCCGTAGCTGGTCGTCTGCCGAATATCCCTCTGCTCCACCTCTAGCAGCGGCAGACCGGAGGCCATCGCCATCTCGATCATAATCACACGGTGCGCCACATCGCAGGCGAAGCACACCTCCGGGGGGGTCTGCGAGAGGTGAAGGTTATTCCCACGGGGTCCGGTGATGGGCACCTCTAACGGTACACGCACCTTCTCGAGGGCGAGTCGTTGACCAGCAGCGGCATGACCACCTTGGTAGGTGACGCTGTCCAGCAGACCGGCGCCGCCGTCGCTCATCGGGGCGTGGAGCACGGGAAGGGTACCGCGGTAGTCCCGGCTGCCCTGGAGAAAGGCCTCCCCCACCTTGAAGGAGGGCAGTGTGCCCTTGAAGGTATCGCAGGCCACTAAAATGGCAGACTGTTTGGACATTATGTAAATGAGGGGAATCGATAAATCAAACGGTAGAATGAGGAACCGACTTTGTGTATAAAAGGAAAAGAAGGGGGGTAATAAAACGATATGGTTTAATAGCATCCAATATAATTTAGAAAGAAAATCTTTCAAGAGAGGTAAACGGATAAATTTATTTTTGTTTTGTTGTAAAATAAAAAGCATCGATAATGGTGTGTGTAGAATGTCACACCTCGGCATAACCTCCCTCCTGTTTAGACCTTTTGTAATAATTTTGTGCGTTTCAATCCTCCTCCTTCTCCGGATTGCTGTACTCCCCCAATCGGCCCTCCTCCATCGCCTTCTTGAGTTCCTCCGCGGAGGGCAGTTCATCATTCAGCTGCTTTGCCGATGGGATCTTCTGTTCCACCTCATGAGAAGAAAAGAACTTGAACTTCTTCCCCTCCTCCCCCTCTCCCTCCGTTTCATAAAACGGTTTTTTGCCTTTGTTGTCCTCCTTCACTGCCTCACTGTCGTGGCCGTAGGACTGCTTGTGGTTCGTGAAGAGCGACTGCTGGGAGCATTGAATGGTGGTAGTGGTACCCCACGAAAGCGAAAAACGCGCGCGAGAGCCCACAAGACGTAACATTTTTCAAAATGTAAAGAAATAAACAGTAAAGAACAAAAAAAAATCGGCGATAGCGCAAACTTTGTGTATTTGAAAATAGAATAAACTTCTTTTTTCTTGGAAGGGAAGGAAAATAAAAGAAGGAAAAATGTAATGTAGAAAAACGTTACAGTTACTTCATATGAAGAAAATGTCAGAGTACAATAATACATAAAATAATATTAATAATCCTCCTAATGGTCGGGTAAAACATATAACATGAAGCAAACACGGTGATACACGCGTTGATATAATGTCAAAAAGAGTATAATTATATGAATATAAGTTACAGGAAATGAGAGATATTGAAACGCGTAACAATGAAAAATGTGTTTTGATAACTTATAACACTATTTTTTCGTTTTTTGTTTTTCGCATATATATTAAATAGATTTATTAATTAGTATTATTGGGATTTTACTGGAATGAAACTCCGCTCCGATAAATATAGAAGAAAAAACACCGCTCTAAAGCCCCTCAGAAAATTGCAGAAAGCGAAAAGCAACGAAGTAGTATACCTCTATGCTTTGATGATGTTGTTTCCTTCATTGTAATGGAGCGGACCGCCCTCCCACCGCTCACCCCTTACTGCCGCTTCGGCATCGACAGCACATTGTCCTGACCCAGAGACGCCCTCCGACGGTTCACCACGCTACTCGGATTGCTCCCAGTGGCCGAGCTCCCCCCGGCGGGGAGAACGTGTTGGGGTGGGGGAGGGGAGTTGGCGGTGTTATTCTTATTCGGGCTGCTGAGCTTGCGTCTGGTGGGGGTCTGACTGCTGTCCTGACTGTCTGCTTTGCTGCTGAGGGCGACTTTGGGGGTCATGCGGGACTGCAGGGTGAGTTTCCTACGACCGTTGCTAGGGGAAACCGTGGGCGCGGCGGCGGGCTCCGCGGGCTTGGTGACGGTGCCACCAAGGTTGGCGTCGTCGGGGCCGGCGGGACGAGTCGGGGAGGCGTCGCGACTGTGGGGGGAGAGACTCACGTCGGCGGGCATGTCGGTCGAAGGGGGAGGGGAGTGGTAGGAGCTGGGAGGGGAGCTGAGGGTGTGGAGGGCGGTGGGGGCGGTATTGGCCGACGGGGTGTTGAACACCTCCTCCATGAGTTTATTGCGCTCCTTTCGCTGGGTGAGGTTCTGGTGGACGCTCTTGAAGGAGGAAGAGACGATGGGGGAGTCCGCGGTGGGGTAGGAGCCCCCGTCCTCCGCGGTGAGCGTGGTGCTAAGAGGGGGGAGAGTGGCGCGCCTCTGTCGGGGAGGCACACTCGCACTCTCCTCCGCCGGTGCCGCCCCTGATGTGGAGAGGTAGGACATGGTCTTGCGCCGCTCAAAGCTATTCCTTCCGCCGCGGCGCCCATTGTTCAGTGACATTCGTCTCCCATCAATTCTCAGCTCCGTCGGCTGCGCATCCTTCCCTTGGTGCGGCTTCGCCTCGGAGACCGCCATCACCACGGCCGCCATGAACTCGGACTGCTCCTTTGCCCTTTTATTCAGCGCGCTAGTGCTGCTCCTCCGCTTGCCGTTCCCCACCAACCCCCTCGGGGTCTTGGTGATGACATAGCGAGGGGTCTTGCTCTTTTGAGTCGTGGTCGACGCCTCCTCCTCCACCTCCTCCTCCTCCTCATCGCCTGTCTTCTTCTTTTGAGAGGATTTCTTCTTTTTAGCGCAGAACTGATACTGTGTCAGTGAGCTCACAGTGCTAGCGGCGCTGGTGGATCGGCTGTAGTCCGTCTTCTCCGCCCCCTCCAGCGGTGATTCCTCCCTCTCACTGGATAGGTGGTGGGTGGGGGAGGGGACCGCGGTGGGCGCCTTGACGCCGTCGCTCTGCAGGGATGTGACGTTTTCTAGCTGTAAGTGGGCGTCCTCTTGGTCCGGGGAGGCGGCAGGAGGGGTCTCCTCTTGCTCTCCCTTTGCTTCTTCTTCCTCAGTATTCTCCAGCTCGCCCATGTGAACGACTTCCTCCTTCGCATCCTCCTCCTCCGCGGTGGGCTCCTTGGAAGGGACACCCCTTCTCCCTCGTCTGCCGCGGCGGCGCACGGTGGACTCCCCCGCCCCCTCCTCCTCTCCCTGATCCTCGTGACGCTCTACCGATTGCAAGATTTCCCGGTTCTCCGCCTTGTAGACCAGCAGCTCCTCCATACGGTCCTGAAGGTGGTGGCTCCCCAGACCGTCCGAGCTGCTGGGGGCGCTACTTGCAGCGGACGTATCGTTCTCATGGTTCGCGGAGGAGGAAGGGGTATGACGCAGGTGCCGGCACCCTCTTCGACCTCTCTGTCGCACCTTTGGGAGATCGGTAGAACGGGGCATGTTCTGCGTGATGAATTTACTCAAATTGAACTTGTCGTCCACTTCCTCTTCAATGTCCTCCATATCGTCGTCCTCCGCCACCATCACCTCCGCCCCTCTCAGCTCCGGTGGCAGGCACATCAACTCGTGTTGACGCTCAAAGGACCACTTTTCCTCTTCCTTGGCAGCGGTGGAGGCAGACTCCGCGTCGGCGCCCTCCACGGTTGGGATAAGGCTGGAGTTGGCGCCGGGGGGGAGGGGTGTGGGGCCGGTGGGCACCATGGGGGGACGGCGCATGATACGCAGGGACGCCGGTCGCTTCACCGAGAGGTCGTCCTTCCCCTCCTCCTGAGGGCTAGCAGGACCGCTGTTATCATCCGTCTCTTCCCCCGGTGCCTCTCCCGTGGCATCGGCACCCTCCCTCTCCTCCTCCTCCTCGGCGGAGTAGACCAGCGTCTTATTGCTCCTATCCGCTGCTAGCATCTCTGCGGTGCTGTTGTTGGTATTCTGAGGGTGGGGGGTNATAGGGGAGACGAGCACGTCAACGAAGCCGGGGCTGGCGAGATTGCTAAAAGGCGGCTGGGTCTTTCCATCGACCCGAGTGGTGCTGACGGCACTATTACTGGTCGATTGGGGCTGCGAGGGGTGCTGGGGCTGGCTGATGGTGGAGGGCGGGGAGAACTCGGAGGAGATGCTGTTTCTATTCGTGGAGAAGGAGTTGCGGTTGCCGGCGGTAGACAGCTGGCCCTGGGTGTGGCTGCTGCTGGGGTTGCTATTTTGGGTAGTGGTGAGGGAGGTCGCCCTCGACGAGGTGAGCGACTCCACTGACAGTGGTGGAGGAGGGACGGCTGGACCTTTGGTATTAGGGCTAGAGTGGACCGCATTCAGGTTGAAGCTACCGGGGGCCAGACCGCCCCGTTGGCTCTGAGAAAAGGACAAATTGAGGGACCCCGGTGACATGGGCGATATCTTGTGGTTATACCCGGCGGGGTACTGCCCACTGTTGGAGGGCATCACCTCGGGATACCCGTAGACGACGCTGAGGGGACGGGAGAAGGGGGAAAGGGAGACGCTCCCGGGACTATCCGCAGGCATACCGTAACTATTTCCCGTGTGTCCGCTCTGCGCATGGCCGCTGGACCTTCGCTTATTCTTTGGGGTCACAAACGAGCTCAGGTCATCATAGGAGCTGGAGTGGCTCCAGTTTTGAAGAAAGGTTTCATACTCCTGGAACACATTCTCTTGTGCCTGAAGGGTCGACTTCATAGCAGAAAGACACGCCGTCATGGTGGGAAGGGCGCTCGTCCCCCCATCCCTCGCCTCCTCCGGGAACAGCTCCCTCTGTTGGACAGGGGTGAGGGTGGTGTTTGGCTGTTCTCGGCACTTTTGGGGGAGTCCTCCTGGCTGGTGCTGGAGTGGCGGAAGGTGTGCACCGGGGGAGGAGCGGGGATCGTGGCGAAGGCCTCCTGGGTGGCGCTGTCTCCGCTGTCTACACTCGTGTGAGGGGGGTGAGAGGTGGGGACCTCACTAACGGGTTTCTTCTCCTTCGTATTAGAAGGAGCGGTGGTGGTCTCAGGCTTTGCCGTCTTTTCTTCCTCTTCCCCTGCCTTTTTTACTTTAGTGCCCTTCACCTTTTTCTTACTCTTTTTAATCTTGTTTACAGAGTCTCCCAATGAGGGAGGGGCGACATAAGCGGCGGTAGAGGCCGCCGCAGCCGGTTTTTGACTAGTATTGGGTTGGCTTGTATTGTTAGAATGGGGATCTATATGTGCCGCCATTCCTACTATTCTTAGCTCTCCTGTGGTCACACTATTGGTGTTCTCTCCGTCGTCCGTGGCGATGACGGGAGGGGACGATATTTTAACTTTGCTCTTCTTCACGGTGTTCTTCTTTGGCTTCTTGTCCATGGTAGAAAACTTACTTTTCTTTCTTTATTTCTAAGATTTATTGTTTAATTTTTTGATAAAGATAAAATTGAAAACAAAAATAAGAAAGATTGTACTAAATAAAATAAATAACTAGTTTCTTCACAATAAAAAAAAAGTTAGGAAAAAGAAATATAACCACAATTCAAGTGCAACTTCGCCGCAGTATCCTTTAAAGCATAGTTGCTTTACACAAACAAAAGAAGGAAAAAAAAAGATGCAACTTTTTATATAAATTATTTATAATATTACAATAATGTACAGTCCACCATCATCACTTAAAAGAAGTGGTCTATTTCCTCGTCGAGTGTGTGGAGAAACAGTTCCACTGCTAACGCATTCTTTTCCTCTTCTGTGGTAGAAGGGAGAGAAGCCTCACCCTCTGTCTTTGAAAGAGGGAAACACACTGGGAAGTCTAATCCCTCCAACAGAGAGGCCACTACCTTTTGTCTTTCCTCAGCGTCGCTCCCGTCGACCACCACCGCCACCGGGAAAGGCGTCACACATTGGGTAGAGGGGTGCCACCGGGTGTACTTTCCATTATATAGGAACACCAGGTCCTCCTCGGTGATGGGACTGGCAGGCGGTGGTGTTTCCTCCTTGAGGACGTCGTGCTGGGGACTACAGTCGGTGTGAGGGATCTCCTCCCTGTGGCTCATCGAGGGGATGGAATTGTGTCCTACAGTTTCTATCAAAAAGAGAGAGGGAAATGGGAAATGTAAGTGGATTACTTATTAAATACAATTATTAATTATTCAAAAGCGAATGAAACCTTTGAATTATAGAAACTATTTAACGTTTGCTTTGGTTTTTTTTTTTTTTTTTCGGGATCTCCGACTATACATAAATTAAATGTTTTTCTTTACAGTGTAATGTATAAAAGTACGGCGATTCTGTCTTACATCAATGGAGAAAAGGTTATTCCATCTTACTTCTTTTTCTTCTTATTATCCCCGCCGCCGTTATTGGCCTCATTCACGGCCTCCACGACTTGCCCGACTAGGGTGTCTAATTTCTCCTTCATTATGCTAAAGTATTCATTCAGAAATGCCTGCAGTAAAGCATCCTCGCTCGCCGGCGGAGGCGTGTGGCTGTCCTCCCTCCCCGCGCTCCCCGTCGGCCTCCCCGCCCCCGCCTGAAGGGTAGGGTGGACGGTGCCGTGCCACAGCACATCGAGGTGGCTGGACTGCTGTACCACATGGGGGTAGTGGCTCATCAGCTGCAGCACATCCGACCCGCCGCCCTCGCCGGTGGCGCCCGCCCCGTAGGTGTGAATATTCGCGAGACTAAACCCCTTTGGTAGACCCACCGTGGCGTTCTGGAAGTTGACGACGATGGGGGAGGTGTTGGCGGCTTGACTGTTGGAGGCGGGGTTGTTATTGGAGGTGAGTAGCTTCGCCGCGGAGGCAGAAAGAGGGATCGGGAGGGGCTCGTCCTCGGGGTTCTCGGCATTGTTGTGCTTCTTGGATCCCCCCGAGACGCTGGATTTCTTTTTACTACTAGAGCGCTTGCCCTTCTCCTCCTTCTCCTCCTCCTCCTCTTTATTCGCGCTGAGACTCGCGTTCATTTCCTTCTCCTCCTTCTCCCTTTGCAAGCGCTCCAGCTCTTCTATAGTGGTGGAAACAAAGTTTTCTTTCGACTTGAGAGGAAAGCTCTCCGGCGGGGTCAGGGTACCCTTGTACTTGAGAAGCACCTGCTCCTCCTCCGTAAGCATCAAATTAGCGAGCGCATTCCCGTTTCCATTTCCGCCGTTCGCCACAGATTTTTTTTTATTCTTTGCGGACCCCAACATCGATCCCTCGAGTGCGTTTCCCCCTTTTTCGATTCGGGCCTTCTTAATGTCCTCCTCTTCCTGTACTTTGAGTGCCTCGTAGTTGGACACGAGGGAAGGGAGACAGTTTTCGTAGAGAGGGACAGACTTGTGGAGAAGACGGCACTGGCTGATGTGCTGCTTGGCGTTGGTAAGCACGTCATTGGAGTCGGAAAGAATGGTGGCCCTTCCGTTAGCGGCACCGGATGACGTCGCCTTCTGTAGAAGGGCCGCCACCGCCTCCTTTTTGGGAGAGCCGCCGTCACTGGTCGCCTTGTTCGCGCCGTTGTTGGGGCTCAGGTGATTGGGCTGATGGCCGCCATTCGGAGTGGCGCGAAACCCCACAAGGACAAAGCGATCCGCAGTATTAAACTTGACGGTAGCGGCGGCGTTGGGGTCCTTGCCCGCCGCTCCGCCGCCCGCGCCACCCTCTCCCGCCGCCCCGACTCCCCCTCGTAGGGGCGCCAAAGAGTTGGCCGGTTGCGTCACGCCGGTCGTGGAGAGGCCCACCAGTGGTACGTCATTCATCAGACCCAAGAGCACACTAGCCGCCACAGCGGCGTTGTTGGGGTCGTTTTCCTTCTCCTTACTAGAGTTGGTACTGCTGGCCCGTTTCGCGCCCTCCTTCCCTCCCGCCGAGGCCCCCACCGCCGCCGGGGTTACTTCTTTATTATTGACCAATATAGACTTGTTCGTCCCCTCGCCGTGCCCCCCACCACCCCCCAGCAGCAGGGCGTGTATCTTGGTCTGGCCGAGGAGCTCCTTCACGAAGGAGTAGGGGATGAGGTCCACCGCGACGTAGTCCGGTGCGGGCCCGGAAGGGGCAGGGGGCTCCTGCGCCGCGCGGGACATGAGGCTGGCGGCACTACTGGTGCGGTCCATGGAGGCGGTGGGGTGGGTGCCGCCGGCGGTGGCGCGACGGAGATAGAGGGCGGTGTCAGAGGCGAGGTCGAGGAGAGAGGACTGCAGCGTCCCACAGGTCGCGTTGGTGGAGAAGAGCCGCTCCTCCTTCTCACCATGAAGTACAGTAAATAAGGACATGGAGAAAAGATATGTACAGACTACAATAAGAAGAAAGTGATAGAAAAAAAAGTGATATTTAAGTTTGAAAGGGCGGCGCCAAACAACAAAAAAAAAACAAATGAAATGATTGTGATACTGTATGACAGTTTTGTTATTGTTGTTTTAAAAATACGGAAAATCGCTAAAGTTGAACGAAAGAGAACCCGAAAAACAATAAATACGAAGAAAAGGAAAGGGGTAGAAGCCAAACAAAACATCTTTTTCATTTTCCATTTTCACACCTATTCGTTTCGTTGTCTTCTCTTCGTTCTTTTTTTATTTTTGTTTTGCAGCACGGCTTCTATTACGCCACCTCATACATGATGAGTTCCACCACAATGCCGACGCCACTCGTCAGCGCATTGAGATGGAAAAGAGCCCTGAAGAAAGGAATGGCTAATGAGGTGACAAATATATTCACGGCTACAATAATCGCAAAAGCAGCGCCGAAGGAGGTGGTGCATAGCTTCGAAAACAGGTCGATCAAATCTACTTGAGGGGACTCCTCTACGATAGTGGTAATCACCTCCTCGTACTCCTCTTCCTCTTCATCATCGTCATCGGCGTCCTCTCTTCGCTCCCCCTCCTCCGCGTCACTAGTGCTGTCATCCTTCATGGCCTCGTCACGACGGGCCTCTTTGTTTTCCTCCGAGTGGAGGGATTCATTCAGCTTCTCTAGTAGTGCGTCATTGGACTTATTTTCTTTTTTGCAGCTATTCTGCCCGGATCGGTTCACCTTAACGAGTGTTCTCACGGTACGCTTGGTGTTTCGTTTAGAAGACACCTTCAAGATTTGACTCCGTATGAGTTGATAGCTCATCATGGTATACCCAATCATCCCCAGCGAAAGCACAATCGTCCCATTCGCAATCACAATCCCTCTCCACCCGTTTTTCATAATAAAAGAGAACCACTGTCCCGTGCAGAAAGGCACCACCATGTACATTCGATCCCCAATCCCAATCAGATGATACTTGTTACGGCGTTGCAAAATAGACAAGACCACATTCTTTTTATTTTCTTCCTTGCTCGAGGGGCTTGAGGCGATGACGTGGTTCGACTGTTGGTACTTGCCCTCCATGCTGTCCTTCACCTTGCAGAGGATACCACTAAAAAAACCGGTCACAAGAGACACAATGAGCCACATGCTGGGGGGCGCCTGGGGAACCACCTCGCGCAGCATGAAGGGGGGGACGGAGGTACCACCCGAGGAGAGATTCACGTTCATGGCGGTGGTGTTGTTGGTGGTGGGAATACGCGCAAAGGCGGCGGGATGGGGATCTCCCCTGCCCTTTGTAATGCTGTGCAGCAGGGGGTGGGTGGTGCTGAGGTCCGAGTCTGTCATCCACCCCCACGGGCTCCACACCCCCATACACCACGCCACCATCATCAGCAGCTCCCCGCCCCGCCGGACCCGCACAAGACCGTACGTCAGTAAAATCGCCACCGTGGAAAACAACAACACACGAGAGACGAGGGGGAGAAAGATGACCACATCAAACCCCTCCGGAAACACCAAGTAGTACAGTCGATGGTAGGAGTGACCCAGACGAACGTTATTGAAGTTGGCGCCAAAGAGTGCACCGGCAGACTTGACGATAGGAAGAGAGGAGACGGATTTGACCACGCGGTCCGCGGAGCCCACATACACCCCGAACTCATCTTCAATGACGAAGGATTTGCAGTAGCATTCGTACAGTGCGGCGAGGGTGTAGGGGATCCAAAGAAGCAGTGCTGAACCGATCAAGGTAACATTCATGGAGCGCTCCGCTCTCTCCTCCGAAAGGGGCATTTTTAAAGTAGATGATTCCAATACGTTTTTGTTACTATTAGAGAAAAACAAAAAATTATTAAAAGGATGGGGAAAGGGAAGGAGAAGTAAAAGCAATTCAAGACATCTAACACCATTCAAAACAAAACGGGAAGTAACCAATCACGTTTTAAGATTTAAAAACAGACTTATACAACTTAAATGAATTAATTTACTTTACGTTATATCTCACACGGACGGTTGATCTACGGGATGAAGAAGTCAAAACAGAATAAAAGAAACCGCTCGAGGGGAGAACAGGGCAACAATAGGCAGTGCAGTTCACCGTGTAAATGCGAAATCTTTTGCTTCCCATGGCGTGTTGCTCATCTAATTGCAAACATGTCATTGTGAAAATTGATTTCCTCCAACATGGGACAGTTCGAGGGCTTCTCCATCTCTGCATTAAGTCCATACGCCTCTACCCGCTGCAGGTGTGGAAGCCCACTCAACTCCCCTAGGCCTTTCAGTTGCTTACACCCAGGCACAATCAACCACTCCAAGGAAGGGTGGTTCCTCAGTGGATGTAAGGACTGGATGGAAGTGTCGGACAAATTAAGATTCTTGAGGCCCTTAATGCTATCCAGCTCCTCGAACGACGATAGCTCCATACACTCGGTCACATCCAGCAACTCCAAGGAAGGGTGGTTCACCAGTGGACGTAGGGACAGGATGAAAGTAAAAGAAATATCTAGTATCTTGAGACTCTTTATACCCTCCAGTCCATCGAGCGACGATAGCTCCTCACACTTCGACACATTCAGCTCCTTCAAGGAAAGAAGGTTTCTCAGTGGACGTAACGACGGGATATCAGTGTAGGATAAATTTAGCTTCTTGAAGCCCTTAATACTCTCCAGTTCATTCAGCAACGATAGCCGAGCACACCCAGACACATCCAGCTCCTCCAAGGACGGGTGGTTTCTCAGTGGGTGTAAGGACTGGACGCGAGTATCGGATAAATTTAGCTTCTTGATACTCGTTACACTCTCCAGTTCATCGAACGAAAATAATTGACTGCACCCGGACACACTCAGCTCCTCCAAGGAGTGGTTCACCAGTGGGCGTAAGGACTCGAAGGTAGTATCGGATACGTTCAACTTCTTGAGGCTCTTAATGCTCTGCAGCTCTACGAACGAAGATAAACGGTGGCAACTACTCACATTCATCTCCTCCAAGAAGGGAAGGTTTCTCAGCGGACTAAGGGACTCGATGGGAGTGATCGACACGTTTAGCTTCTTGAGGCTCTTAATGCTCTCCAGTTCATTCAGTGACGATAGTTCTTTACACCAGCTCGCATTCAGATCCTCCAAGAAGGGAAGGTTTCTCAGTGGACTTAGGGAACGGATGAAACTGCCGGATATGTCCAGCTTCTTGAGGCCCTTAACGCTCTCCAGTCCATCGAGCGACAATAGCAGCCTGCAATGGCACACACTCAGATCTTCCAAACATCGGTGGTTGCTTAGTGGGCGTAGGGACTCGATGGGAGTATTCGATACGTCTAGCTTCACAAGGCCTTTAATACTCTCTAATCCAGCGAGCGACGACACCTGCGAACACTCAGACACATTCAGCTCCTCCAAGGAGGGGTGGTTCCTCAGTGGGCGAAAGGTCCGGAAGGGAGTATGGGAGATGTCTAGCTTCTTTAGTCCCGTTATACTCTCCAATTCAGCAAGCGACGATAGCTCTTTACAGCTGTACAGAACAAGTTCCCCCAAGGAGGAATGGTTCCTCAGTGGACCCAAAGTCTGGATGGGAGTGCGGGATACGTTTAACCATTTTAGCCCACTCGCCCTCTCCAGTCCCTCCAGTGATTGCAGTAAGGGGCACTTTTGCAGCCTCAAGGCAGAGAGGAAGGTGCAGTCCACGAAGGGCAGGCAGCTCGTGAGGCCCTCAGCCGTCATCTTGCACTCCAGCGGCCGGTCACCCAGCGCCGTCTGCAGTCCCCGGACCGCCGCAAGGGTTCGTACGAGGCTCTCATCACCCTTACACGTGACGTGGATACGCAAAGGGCAGCCGTGCGGCCGCGTCACCCACCACGCCGCGTGCTCCAGGGCAGCGGGATCCCTCACGTCGAGGTCGTACCACAGCACGCCGTCCTCCCTCACAGTGCTTATGTCGAGGTCGGCACGACGGTCGCCGGGGCCGCAATCGATCCGCACGCGGGCCTCTCGGCCGACGGCGACGAGCGCGAGAGGGGGATAGGGAAGGTACTCCAATACACTTGGAAGGCAGTACATGGTCGTTGGTCGGTGGTAGCAAAATAATAATAATAATAATAATGAGCTTAAGAGGCTTACTGCTTAATAGGAGGAAACTACTAACTGAAGAAAAAAAATTGAATCTGAAGAGCCACAAACGCACAAAGTGAACTGTCAAAAGGAATAAAAGGGAAACAAAAAACAGTGCCGTATGTCGCCGATGATAATTTGATATTGATTACAATTATGGGGGAAAGTTTATATTTTATCAGAAAAAGGGGTCGAAAGAGAGTATCCCCGCTTTTTTGCGTCTCTCCCGCCTCACTTTTATTCTTTTCTAACACCCCAAACAAGTCCGATACTATTTTTGGACTCAAGCAAATATTGTTTTGACTGTAGTAAATATATATAATTGAATTCACTTCTCGCTGATGAAAAACGAAAACAAAACCAAAAAACAAATGAGCATTAATTCGCTAAGATGTCAGTCGCTTATATTGATTCAGTACCCTTACCCCCAACACTGGGCCCACCACAATGGAGGAGATGATATAAAAAATGAACGTCTGGGTGAGTGGTAGAATGGGTAACAGAACATCCTTCCAGCCAATATCATTGGCAATACTATTTGAAAGTGGATCCGGGATGCCATTTGCATCACCGGCGTGAAGTCCAAAAAATACACCTTCTACCAAATCATTGTATTCACTCTTGGCCCTCAAATTAAGGGTAAGTGAAATCGCTAGTTGGGTGAGCAAGGCAAGGCCAATGTAGCGGCACACCGACTGCACCAACGCCCCGTCGACGGCAAAAGGTGAAGACTCTCCTCCTTCCTCCCCTTCCGTCTCCTCTTTCCGCCGCTTCAACGCGTGCTGTTCCTCTACCACTAATTTGGGTACCCCCGCCACCGTCGCCCCCGCCTGTGCCCCGAGCGCACAGAAAGACACCTTGCACGCAAAGAGAAACATTCCCCATTTAATGTATCGGACCAGATTCGCCGTTTCTCCTCCTTTCGCGTGATCCCCGCCAGACACGGAAGCGGAAGAGGTGAAGAGAGAGACTCGTAGACCGGCGGTGGTGAAGAGGACCACGTTGTTCAGCACTCGTGTCATCTCCGACGCCGTCTCTAGTGCTTTGCAGGGGCGGTGGAAATTAATCACACTCCCCGCCAACACCGCGGCGAGGAGGAGCTCGGTGTGGGTGTAGGTGCTAAACAGAGCCAAGACAGAGGAAAGGGTGAGGAGTAAAAGGAGACACCGCTGTCGGTTAATGGGAGGGGGATGGAGGGGGTCCGTGGCCTCCCTCTCCTCCGTCTCTCCAGACCCCTCCGAGAAGAGAAGCATCATCACCAGGCGGCGCAGGGCAATCACCACGACAGCGGCAAAACCAGTAGAGATGAAGATATTACACAGTAGTAGAATGGCACTACTACCCCCCTTGAGTACATCTATCACCGTCCGTCTCTCGGGACGGTACACCATCCACCGGTTCTCATTGACAAACCCATGGCTGAACCCACTGCTGTTGGTGACATTCAGAATACCAGCGTTGACACGATAAAAGTGATTCTCCACGCCTTGGCGCCAAAACTTATTCAGTAGGTTCACATTGCCGTTAAAGTACTGCATGTTGTCCAGCTGCACCGGTTGCAACAGGAGAGAGAGAATGACAAAGAGGAGTAAGCCCATCACGTCTTGGCACGCGGTGATACAAAGGGTAAAGACCGGCAAAAAGCCGTCCGTGACGCCGGTGAAAGACATGGAGGAAAGAAACTCTGGCGAGCTGCGCTCTAGGGTGATGGTGGCCAACAGCACCGAGAAGCACCAAACAGTTCTTTGGATATAATAGGCATGGGCGTCAATAAAATGCTCTGCTACGGGGGAAAGATGATAAAGATCAAATTTCACCGCCTTTTGTAAAGGGGCGGCCGTCGTGCTTGGCAACACGGTCACATTACTTTGATTGTAAACGGCGCTGTCGGTCTGGTTCGCGACAATGGTGGAAAGACGTTGGAATTCGTTGTACTCGGAGAGGAATAGCAAACTGCGCAGCCGCTTTTCAATGCTCACCGGTTGCAGCACGACATCACAGACGAAGCGGAACCAAAACAGCATGCCAAAGTACACAATCGGTAGGAAACAGCATAAAAAAACCAACAACGGCTTCTTCACCCTGGTGAGATGATGGTAATTCAAGTGTGATCCAATATCCAGCGCGATGCAGCCCAGACTGAGGTTAAAGAAGGGTTTACATAGCTGCAACACCCATTCTAGTACATGCCCCGCACTCAGTACCGTCGCGGTGGCTTCTCCACGGCTGGAACTTCCTTTTTTAGAGGAGGATATGGAATCCTTGGCGTAGTCGAGGGTAAAACGGGCAACGACCCCCACCAGTAGCATTCCCAAGACGGGCGGTGGCGTGAAGCGCCGGAGAAGAAGCAGAATACGGGGCCCTTTCGCCCCGGTACCGCTATTCTCACTCGCGGTTGAACTTCCTAGGCGGCGAAACAGAGAGGACAGCTGATACGCCAGGAACATCAAGAAGAGATATACCCCAAAGGAAACACCAAACACCAAGAAACTCATGACCGTGTTGTACTGCTCCGCGGTGGTGGAGCTAACTTGCCACTCAAACCATTTCATTGATACTCACAGAATGTTTCTTGTTACAACAGGCATAAAAGGAAAAACACTAAAATGAACAACAGAAAATAAAAAATAAAAAAAGTAGGTGTGAATGCTTACTTCCTTATCTAGTCAAGAAAGAGAAAGAGGAGAGGGGAGAACCATATAAAGCAATCAAGCCTCATCCCCCGCGAATTATATTTAGGTAGGTCACTCTTTCTCTTGTCCCCAGAGCCATACGGCAGCTCTAAGAGTTTGGTGGCTCTCATGAAATGAACAATTACGAAAAAGGTATGGACATGAAGAAAAGGGGGAAAATAAAACTTGGAAAAAACGATAAAGTGCAATTATTGTTATTATTATTATTTCATATAGAACGAAAACCCCCCGTTAAAGCTAGTATTTTAAGAAGAGAGAAAAGGAAAGAGAAGAGAGGGTAGACGGCAAGAAAATTTCCGCTACGTTATTACTTGCGTTCGCATTCATCGAGCGAGCAAGGTCTTACATAAAATCACTGGAGGGATTAGTATTGATATCCAGACCAGGGGACCATTACTTCGGGACGGCGGAACCTCCAAAAAAATCATCTTGCAACCTAAAGCACATATCGGTCACCTTAAGGTCTCCCATATTCGGCAGATCCACCAAAATCTCCACCAGTCCCAGCCCCCGTAAAGTTTCCGCCACGCTGTTGTGGTCGGGAGAGAGAATGCTGCCGTGCTTCAACAAGTATTCCAAGCACTCCAGCGCCACCGTAATGAGTTTGAGTTCCCGTGACCGAAGGAGACCCATCAGCGGCGGTAGCACCCCATTCTCCAATACATAGTCGCTGAGATGGTGGTCCTCCAAAAAGAGCAAGGCACCGACGGAGTAGCACGCCTCGCGTCGGACGGACTCTTTTTCGTCGATAAGGGCTTCGTGTATCACGGGAAGAAATATTCCAGACTGTACCGCCAATTGTGCCGCGCGCATCGCCGTCTTTTTGTGGTCCGCCCCCTCGGCACTGACAAGGTTGTTCAGTGCCCTGCACGTTTCTTTGCGCACTGTGGCATTGCTGTCGCTAAAGAGCGGTATCATGGCGTCCAGCACACCAAGGTCTAGCAGCACCTCCGTGTGACGATCCTTACCCTGAGCGAAATTACCCACCGTGCGAATCGCCCCCAAGCGTACCTTTACTGAGGCGTGAGAGAGCAGCGCCGCCATGCGCGGCATCACTCCCGTGTCGATCAGCACCTGCACGCCGTCACTGTTGTCATCACTGATGACAGAAAAAAAATCTACCACACGAGAGACAATAATTTCGTCCCTGTCATCGAGGAAAGGGGCAAAACGTCC
>AUXL01000084.1:0-21576 GCA_000482185.1 Angomonas desouzai | reverse complement strand
AACGTCAGTGTACGAATCGATATATCAAACATTTTTTTTTCAACTGCGGCCGAACCGCATCCAAAGGTGTCCTAAGCTTGTACTATCATCATGAAGGGGTCCTCAACGTCCAAAAAGCAAACTACAAACGTCAGTGTACGAATCGATATATCAAACTATTTTTTTCAATTGCGGCCGAACCGCATCCAAAGGTGTCCTAAGCTTGTACTATCATCATGGAAAGAGTAATTACTTTTAAAGGAAGAAAAGGAGAGAAGCCAAATTTCTTTACTCCCATTGAGAAAAGGCAGAAGCACACAAAATAAGACCAACACATTATTTTACAAAGAAGAGGGGAAAACAACTTTAGCAAACTAAACGATACAGCCACTAAAAGCTTTATAAATTTGAAAGTTTAAAAAAAAAAATCCGTTACTTAAAAACACTCTAATAAAACTCCTCGACGTTCTGCATCGCGAGGTACATGATGGATGCGCACACCGCCCCCACCGCCTCGGAGAGGAGGTAGACCCAGAGGGACGCAAGGGGCGTACATCCGCTGCCATCAAAGCTAAAGAGGCACCGCAGGACAATAAGAGGGGCGGCAACGGCGGGGTTGAAGGCACCCCCCGACACCGGTCCGCAGGTCAGCCCGCCGGCGAGTACCGCGAACCCAATCGCAAAGCCGTAAAAGTTATTGTTGCGTTGCTTACTAATGGCGACATGGAGGACGACAGAGCAGAGCACAAAGGTGAAGACGCTCTCCGCTAAGAACCCCCGAATCATCTGCCAAAAGTCGAGGCCCATGCTCGGGGTGGGAACTCTCTCCCGTGCAGCATCATGCAGTAGAGGGTGGCCAACGTACCGCCGGACATTTGAGCAATAATGTATAGAATCAATCGGCGTTTGCTAAACCCTTTGGTGCCCTCCTTCCGGTTCCCCTTCGCCGTGCAGAGCCACACCGATATCGTCACGATGGGGTTGATGTGCCCTCCGCTGAGGTAGCCAAAGGAGAACACCAATGTCATCAGCATGAAGCCGATCGCCAGCGGGGCGAACTCGGCGTTGGACCTGATAGAAAGAGGGACAGTGAGAACGAGGAGAAAGGTCCCGATGAACTCGACCACCACCGCGGACATGAGAGGGCCTAGGTGAAGACTCTGGAGACAGGAAAACTTTTTGATCGTGGTCAGCTTCACCAGGTCGGGGGCGATGTGAGAGCTGGGGTCGTCGGCGTGGGCGGGGTTGATCTTTTTCCTTTTCCCCGACTTTTCCTCTACGACAACGGAGTCGTTGTTGTTAGTGTTGTCGGTGTTATTGTCAGCAACGACAACGTCCTGGTTATTCGCAGACATGGTGACGGTCTGTTTTCTCGTTGAAAGAAAAAGAAAGAGAATGAAAAATAATGAAAAATAGAACACGATTATTCGTTCGATAGACAAAAAAGGGAAAAACAATAACAAAAGGGGAAAAAAACAAAGAAAAGCAAAAGTTCGTATTACATACATGATCATCAGCTACAGGCCATATACAGCTCCGAGACGCTTACTCCACGTTCTTCAAAGTCACCTCGAACACAATAGTGGTGGCGGGCGGGATCAGCCCCGGGAAGCCGAGGTCCCCGTACGCCAGGGAGGGCGGCATGGTCAGCTTGCTCCTCTCCCCCTTCGACATCTGCAGCACCCCCTCGTCCCACCCCTTCACCACCTCCCCGCACCCCACCCGAAACACAAACGGCTTCCCTCGCTCTATCGTGGAGTCAAACACCGTGCCGTCCTCGAGGAAACCAACATAGTCTATCGTGACGACGCTACCGGCCTTGGGGATCGTCTTGCCATCGCCTTCGATGATCTTGTCCATTAACACAGCATCCTGGGGCATGTTGAGTGCGGTATATTATTTGATAAATATATAATATATTTTCTTTATTTACTTACTTTCACTATGGAGAAGGAAAATAGGAGGAGGGGAAAAAATTAGATAGAAATGCAAGCAGCATTTGCTACAGTAGAAATAGAAAGGAAACCTGAAAATATTTCTTTACTTTATTCCTTTTTTTTTTTTTTTGAAATATTTGAAAAATTGAGTAATAATTTTTATCCGAGTGAAAATGAAATTTGATGAAAGAGAGAAAAATTTGTTTATAAAAAAAGATGAACAAATAAAATATGACTTAAAATGAATAAAAAAATGAATCACTTTGCGAAAAATGGCTTCGGAGTGAATTTTGGGGAGCACAGAGTATTCAGATAGTGTCTTACATCAATGATAATTATCGGGGCTGAATACAGAATTGTTTGTTTGTTTGTTTTTTGTTTTTTTGTATATAAAATGAATTAAAAAAAAAAAAAAGTGGCGTATGCACAAATCAATGTTATTTCGCAATTAAAGTAGGGGCGGGAAAGAGTTATTCCGAAAAGTCAAAAAAATTGTATAAAAAAGAAGAAAGTGGTCAACTGTTAAAATACTGTTTTATTAGTAAAATAATAATTTTCTATTTTTATTTTTATTGCAAATTCTTTCTTTTTATTTTATTTTCTCGTACCAATACAGAAACGGTAATAATAACTATTTCCATCTTAATAAATATTCAGTTCCGCGTAGGGGTTGTGGCGGTACCAGTCGACCCCCTCGTACACCACCGCGTACTCATCGCAGGCGTAGTAGTAGGCGTTCATCGCCGCCTGGTAGGGCGGGGGCTGCGCGTACGTTTCCTCGTAGGCCTGGGAATTGAAGTAGGGAGGGGGCTGGTGGGCGGCGGGGGCGGTGTAGGTGGGGGCGGCGTGCTTCTGCGCGGCCGGGAGCTCCACCACCACCGTGCTGCGGGGCATGTGCTTGGGGTGGGTGGTGGCGGCGCTGCGGCACTTGGCCTCCTTCTCCAGCGCCTCGATACTCTTGGCGTCGTCGGGCACCCACCACACCCCCTCCACTCCCTCCAGACAGTCAAAGAAGACGCGGTGGTGAAGGGAGAGTAACTTCTGGGCGGCACCGCTCTGTTCCGAGACGGTCGGCCAGGCACACCCCTTTCCCCTTCCCGTGTTGGCGTTGCGGTGGTTCTCCACCATCAACAGGTCCTCCTTCGGTATCTGCACCACCTCGCGTAGCAGCCACTGCACCATCGGCACCGTCGCGTTGCGGCGGAGCTGACCCATGAACACGCGGTTGCCCTTGTCGGCCCTGGGGGTCTGGCAGCGGGTGTTGATGCAGGTGGGGCTAGTACTGTCGCGGTTGTAGCGGCCGCAGCCGGGGCAGGTCCAGGACTGCGCGGGCAGCTTGGACAGCGAGCTCTCAATCCTCTCCTCGTCGGCCTCTAGGTCCTCGCGGCAGGGAATGAATACGGCCGGGACCGAGGTGTTCGGGAGACGCATGACAGCGGCAAAGTTGAGGGACTGTTGGAAGTGGAAGTGACTAACCCCACGGAGCTGCAGAACGGACTGATAGGGGAGGAAACTCAAAATGTTATACCACACCTTTCCGTTGCGGTTGAAGGCACGTTGGGCGGCGGTGGCGCGCAGACTTAGATACCGGATGGCGGCGTCATAGACCTCTTCCTCTTCTTCATCCTCGTCGTCTCCGCATTTGGAGCCTTCGGTGTTGGAGTTGGAGGAAGACACACCCTCCGAGAGATCGGTGTTGTAGGCGTAACATTTTTCGTTGCTGTAGGTGGAGTAGGAAGAGGAGAAATCTTCCTCCTCCGACATGGAAGGGCGTCCGGTGTAGCGAAAGGCATCCGACATCAGTTCCGTGCTGAGCTTATTCTCGGTCAAACCGAATTGGGAGATGGTGTTGGCGGCGAGGAGGATCATAATGAAGCTGATCTTATCTCCAAGCACCTTCACAGGGCGCTTCGACGGGGTCATGCTGCTTGGCTTTGCGGGGGAGGGAAGTTGGGACACAGGCGACTGGTAGGGCTTCTTCTCCTGCCTCGAAAGGTGGTGGGAGCTACGATTATTTTTGTTATAATCGTACTTTTTTGCGTAACCGTCCGAAGGGCGGACAGACATCTTGAAAAGGGGGTTTGAGATTGAAAAGGGAAAACTGAAAACTTAGTAGTTTAGAGAGCTTTGAATAACTTTAAGAGCGAAAAAAACTAACGTGTGGAAAATAAAAAAAGGGGGGAGAGAAGAAATTTTAAGCGAGCCAACTTCGTATAAAAGTACAACAAAAAAAAAAGAGGAGAAAATTATGACGCTCAAATGAAACTAAATAAAGAAAATTATGTGTAATTATACTGTGGCTTATAGTTAACTATTTCATAGAAAGAGGAACAAAAAACAAAAAAAGTACATGTGTATGTGCTGTAGTTCTTCTACTCTCCTTCTCTCTTTCTAATACCGTGGGCGCACCGCATTCAGTATCTCCTGTCCAGGCAAATGGTGCGGCGCCCTCTCTCCCTCCATCGACGCGTTCACTTCCTCGGCGAGATAACCGCCGCTCTGTCCGCACTCGGATATCCACGCGCGGCTGACCGGCACCCCGCACCTCGACCCACAGGTCTTGCTCACCGTCGTCACGATATCCCACCCGTCCACTACCTGACCCACCACCACGAACTTTCTATCGAGCTGCTCATTGTGGTCTAGATTGAAGAAAAACTGGGATCCGTTCTGGTTGGGTCCGCTAGACGACAGGGCGACGGTCCCGGAGAGGTTTTTCCCCGCCTTCCCCTCGAAGCTCTCGTCAGGAAAAGGGTATCCAAAGACACTAACGTTACTCCGGCCGTCCTTGGTGAGCACATCGCCGCCCTGCACCACGAAGCCGGGGATGATGCGGTGGAACGGAACGCCCTTGTAGTACAGAGGGGCCGTTGGTCGGGAGGTGGTGTTGACGCAGCGCTCACCGGTACAGAAGGAGCGGAAGTTCTCCACGCTCTTCGGGACCGTGTCGTGGAAGAGCTCAATAGACACTCGGCCCAGCGCGTCGCCCTCCACGGTGATGTCCATGTAGACAATAGGGTTGGTAGGGAGGGGCTTGTAGGGCATGAAGGCCGCCGCCTTTGAGGCGTGGGAGAGAAAGGGTTTGCTGAGCCGCAGCATGGTTACCTAAAAAAGGAATGACTACTTAAAAATCTGGAGAGGAGGAGGGGGAAAGGGAATTCAGAAGAGAATTTTCAGAACAGATCCAGTTAAAAGTGAACTATTGTAGCTGTTTTATTATTGAAGGAAAAAAAAACATGATTATTGTATATAAAATAAAAACGATGGTTATAGGTTCGTCTAGAGTACAAATAACTTTTTTTAAAAGGTTATTTCTATTTTTATTTTTTGCTTTCTACATACTCCGGATGACAAGTTGGGTTTAATGAAAATGAGTGAAAGAAACAAGCAAAAAAGAAAAAAGGGCAAGTCCTGCTTTTCATTTTTATATTTCTAAAATCTCTACTGGGGGTAGGAGAGAAAGAGGTTAACCGCAGCAACCTCCCTTGGCCTTTTCCTTCTTCTCCTTGGAAGCCTTGGATGACTTCTCCTCCTTGTCCGCCTTCTCCTTGGTCTCCTTTGACTCTCCCTTCGCGGCGTCTTCCTTGGCCTTCGCCTCGGTGGCAGCAGCGGCGGCGGCGGATTCCTCCTCCTTCTTCTGCTTCTCGAGGGCCTCGCGCTCCGCGGTCTCCTGCTCGCGGGACTCCTTCTGCTTCGCCGCCTCCTTGGCGTCGGCCTTGCGCTGTTCTGCCAGGCAGATAGCCCCCTCCTCGCCGTACATGGCACGCATTAAGTCCTCCGCGGAGATGGCGCCCTTGTTCTCGGTGTCTAGGGTGGCGAACAGAGCGTCCACCTCCTCGTCGGAGAGGCCGCCGGAAGCGTTGGCGCCCTTCTTGGTGATCTCCTGAAGGGACCCGCGGGTGATGACACCAGAGGGGGCCATCACGCAGACGGACTTGGCCATCGCTTGGGGGGAAACAAAGTCATCGGGGTTCTTTTCGCAGAACTCGGTGAACTCCTCCTGGGTCAGCTGACCGGGGTACTTGGCACTATTGGCGGCTTCCTCGATCTTGGCGGCATCCAGGTTGTATCCGGCCTCCAGGGCGGCGGCGGAGATGGTGGGGCGGGTGAGCACCTCTACGCCGTCAGCGCGCACGGTGCGGTGCTTGGCGAACGTTTCCTGCGTGGTGGGCATTTGGTATGTAGTGTAGTAATATTATACTTATCTTTTGGCACTTTTTAGTTTAAAAAATAAAAAGAGAGGGAGAGAGAAAAATAAATAACATCCATTGAACAGCACAGGTATTAGTTTGCGTCAGCGCCCATATTCACACCAAACAGCAAAATGGTTCGTATTAGGAATTATAAATAATAAACGGTGTGTGTGTGAGAGAGAGAGTACTTGCAATTACAACGGTTCCATCGACCGTGACGTGGAGATGGCGCCGCCGAGATCGCCCACGCGCCGGAACACCGACCCCATCTCATTGGTTCCCGGATTCATCTTGGCGGGGTACAGCCTGTTCTTAAACACGGTCCAGTCAAACTCGTTGTCAAAGGTCTTGCCGCTGCCGTGCTCGATCCCGCGGACCTGCTGGGCATGGAGGGAGGCTCTGGAGTGTCGCAGTGTGGGATCCTTGGAGCGGTTGGCGACGGCGAAGTGGTGGATCTGCTCCTTCAGGGTACGGAGGGAGACTGTGTCCTCATCCTTGGCGGCCGCCACCTCCTCCGCGGTCCCGCCGTAGAGCTGCAGGGCCTCGTCAATGATGCGCTCCGCCCTGGCATAGTCGTCCTGGTAGGCGACGGCGGTGGCCCACAGCGCGTAGCCCCGCTTGCCAGAGAGACTGGGCTTGGGGGAGGAGCCTAGAAGCGCGCTCTCCCTGCTGTGAAACTCTGCCTCCTTGAACTTGCCGCTGATTATCGCGGCGGTGGCGACATTAGCATGGGTGACCGACCGCGCGTCATCACCGTAGGCAAACTTTAATGAACTGCTTAAAGTGGTGTAGGCCTCTTCTGGCTGGTTCTTGAGGAGGCACCCCTCCGCGAAACTCGTCAGCAGTGCAATCAGCTTCTTCTCATCTCTGGCACTACTACTCGGGGGAGACAGAACAGCGCCGACTGTATCCCCTAGAGTGGGGCTTAGCTCTACGCGATTCTCCCGGTGGGACTCCGCGCCCTCTGGTAGGGGGAGCTTCTCCTGTTCGGCATCTTCTACAGGGAAGCGCTCCATCTGCTCCTGTGCTAGCCTTCGGTGTGGCGTGCTCCCGCCCTCCGCGATGGCCTCCTTGTAATCGTAAAAGTCATCCAGGACCCTTTCCCGGAGATGAGGGGCGTTGACGGCGGCCCGTATTCCTACAATGGGTACTGTAATCCCTATTTGGTGCTCCATCACCTTCAAAGGGGCTAATAGTTTCTTTGACATGACGGTGTCGCTCGTCGCATAGCACGGTCTCATCTCCTTGCACGGGGTGTCCTCCAGCAGCTGTAACACCTCATTGACGCTCTCCTGCAGCGCTTCTACAGGGTCCTTTACAAAGCAGCTGAGCCACTCCTCCACCTCCACCGGGACGTGCTCCTTCTGATAGGTGGCTAAGAACTCCGACAGGCGGAAGGGCACCTCCAGACCGGTAGGCATGGTACCCAATGTCCACCAGTACTTCATGGTGTAGGGGCCGGGGCCACGGGGACCGGCGAAGCGGTAGAGAAACAGGGTGGGGTTCAAACTCATGTGCTTCTGATGCTTGGAGCCGGGTTTCCATCCTCCCCTCTGGTAGCTGAAAGCGATTGGGGACTTTCTAAACATTGTTTTTGAACACTGGAATAATAATTAAAAAAAAAAAAACGGGTAGAAGGGAGAAAATAAAGACGCAGGGAAGGGAAGGAGAAAGGCCGTATACGACTAACGGGGCGAACTACAAAAAAAAAAAAAAATAAGAGCACACAATAAGAGGTTTACCTTTTGAGGTACCGAAGAGCAGAAATAGACGCCGCCGCTACCAGGGCCACCCCTAAGCCGATAAGAGCACCCGTATACCATCCACTGTTCGAGTCCTCCGGTTCACACGTAAACTCGGAAACATTCAACGCCTCGTTTCGTGTGCTGAAAGAAGAGATCAACTTTTTCAGTTGAGCAACCGAAAGTTTCATCGTTTTAGAGTCCACCGACGACACAAAATTCACCGTCAGTATTCCCCTGTCAATCGTCAATACCTCAATGCAAAGCGCGTATTGGTACGACTGCACGGACTCTTCGCCGACTGCAATGTTCACCATTCGTTTCACTTGGTCAATCTCCACCGTCCCCTCTGGCGGAGCCTCATACAACACTAAATCGTTCGTACTACAATTAAACTCGTTTTGATATTTAAAAAAAGTAGTGTTCCAGATTGATGCAGTCGTTATCCGACTCGGCGGTCGTTTTTCTGTATATCCACACCCACCTCGTGAACACCCCAGACCCAATCACCTTGTCGAGGGCAGAAAGCAACGGCTGCTCGAGTCGCATATTGCTGAGGTTGACCAGCACCAACGGAAATGCTTTCTTCAGTACTGCCATAGGTAATAGGCTTTCCTATAAAAGAGAGAAAAGGGGGATGAAAAAGAGAAGATGAAATCAATCGTGGAAGCATTGAAGGACAATCAAAAAGCCACACGGTGTTTACCGTGCCATTTCAAATCCAATGTTTATTTATTTACATTTGGCTGTTGTAGTAGTATTAAAGATTTAATGTGACAAAGACGTTTTTCAAGTTATGTTTAGTCCGAAAACTTGCGAAGTAGTCTTAACCAATTGAGGTACTCTTCTTGCTCGAGGTAATACGCCAACGACATCATAAAGTCCGCGAAGGAGTTGTTGACTCCTCTTTCGTCAAGATAGTCTAAGATTTCATCGGAAAGGTCGTCGTCCAGTTCGTTGAGCATGGGACCTCTATAAAATTTATCCCGCACAAACTTCGCGGTCACATTGGGCAATGGCTTTGTTTTATTGCCCAAGGTGGGGTACCACGCCGACCGAGCCACCTCCAACTGCCCTTTAGTGGGGTGCAGGGTGAGAGAGTCCATCACCAACTCCATATCAATCGAGGTCAGTCCGAACTCTAGGCCGCCGTTGGGGTACCGTTCCTTCTCTAAAAAGAGCGCAAAGTTCAAATACTCCTGCTCCCCTCTCTCGCCATTGTCCATGCGATAGGTGCTCTCGTATTGCTTGCGCTCCAGCAGGGCAATCACGTGCAAGTGCTCCACCCCGCAATTCCTCACCTCTACCGTCTTGTGTAGCTCAAATTTGTTCATCCCGGGGTGGTGCTCCACGGTCCAGCCGTGGGGGATCAACGGCTTCACCGGGAGAAAGTCACGCAGAGACTCCTCCGTCTCCTCTCGCATGGTCAGACGGTACAGTTTACGGTGGCGGCGGGGGACCATACGGGTGGGGGGGATGTCATCCACCTCCTCGCCCTCGGGGGTGGGGCGCTGGGCACAGAAGCGAAGGCCTGCCGTCCGACCGATCTGAAGAGCTCGTCCTTTTGCTAAGAATTGACGCATGGGAGCGACAAACCAAGGGAAAAAAAAAACTGGTAAAAGGGGGGTAAAGAAGGAAATAGAAGGAAAGGGTGAGAAATGATTTTCAAAATAGCAATAAAAAGAGATGGAAATGAGGTCCGAAAAAACATGAAAAAAAAAATAATAATAATGAATTCTCAAGATTACGCTCGGAACACAATGGAAGAGTCCTCACGTTCTTTGATTGTGAAAAGTTTTCGCTCCGCCTCTAGCATTTTTCGCATACCGCCATAGTACTGATTCGCGGCCTGCTGTATCGGCAGGGAGGTCCACAGCAGAAGCTGAGATAGCTCCACACCCTCCGGTGGGATGAGGGCCATCACCCGCGGCGCCACATCCTCCTTCCGCAGTGACGAGAACTGCCCTCCTGACTGCGCGCTATCCCTCCAGGAGTCATCCACCTCCTGCCAGCTGTTGTCCTCTGACGCCTGCTCCCCTGTCGGGGGGTCGTCTTTACCGGTCGCCGCCGAGGCAGATGACTTCCTATTGGAAACAACTTTATAAACAGAAAAAACGCCGGGGGACTCCTCACTGCAGGCAAAGTACTGGGGGAACTGTTGAATGATGGAGATCACCCGTGGTGGCAGCGCCACCTGCATCGCGGGGCTGGCAGAGTCCATGAGATACGTGACGCTGCACGACTCCCCCACCGGGGCAAGGTAGTGAAACACCTTGGCCACCTCCAGCGGACTGAGATAGGGATTCTCCGCATTGAGAAAGGTGCGCGAGACGAGACTGCCAACGGTGGGCTCCACGTCGCTCAGGGACAGGGGATCAGAAGCATCGACACGGCGGATGTAAGCCTGCCCGATCTGAAAGATATTAGGATGGCGCTGAAGGATTTTCCGCAGCCCCTCTAACCCGCCGATTGACGTCTTTATTTGGGGAGATAAACGCTCATAAACGAAATCGTCCCTATCCCAGGCACAGGTCAGCACATCAAAGATCGCGATCAGAAAACGAACGTCATCTGGGTGGGACTCCATATCCTTGACAAAGGACTCCCTCCACCGACTACTATCCGCACCCTTCTTCTGTCGCACCAGCTCTGTGTCGGCGTGACGGGGGCGATATATCTCAAACTCCTCCGGCATCGATTCGGCCATCTCGACCAAAGTGGGAATGCTTAGATTTTTCTTGGTGTAGCGCTGCAAAATAAGTGAAGGAGGAACAAAGTAAGATGGACACACTCGTCTAAAAAACTTTATCATTTTTTTCTTCTCTGGAGAAACGGTGATGGGGCGCTGTTCGTCCTTGTCTAATGCGATGAGATTATTTGCCTCGAACGAAGCGACTTTTTCGTCAATCATCTCTCTCGCCTGCACCGTGGTTAAGCCGTGCAACTCTGGGTGAAGCAGAACGCTTCGACGAATCTCTATGGTATTGTTAATATTTCTCAGCTCAAAGTAATAGGGTTGGCGTCGAAACCACTGCAAAGCCGAGTTACTCCGAATGTGTTTTTTTTTCGCCTCCGGGGGGATACTAAGAGAGCCAAAATTACCCCACTGAATCGGTATGTACTTGAGCACCTCGTACACATCCTCCTTGGTGGGCACCACAGTTGCAGAGCCCCACCCGCCATAGTTGTTTTCCAGACAAGGTTCACTCCTCGACGCGAACGTAGTCAATTTCGGGGAGGTAAAAAGGGGTGGATCGTCTTCATCTCCGTGCCGCAGAGCGATTTGATAAAGTTGTGCAAACTGATACACCCAGAACTTGTTGCCCACAAGGTACGTTGGTGCCGTAATATTCTCCACATTGGAGGAATTTTCCGCCGGTTTTGCGGCAAATAATAGCGCTTTCCGGAAACAGGAAAACGGTATGCTTTGCGACTTGTTAGGGCCTTTGGAAAGGCTCCGCACCATGTCAAAGTAGATTTCATTGAGAGAGAAGTACCGCTGAGAAAGCCCCCGTCTGGCGCATTGCGCTTCTTTTAGGATAATCATCTTTTCCATCCTCTCCTCTAAATCAGACAGGCAAAGCTCCGAGGGCCGTCCCGCGTCGTTGTCCATTGTGGTGGGAGGAGCCCTCTTGCTCTCTGCCGCCCCCAGCTGGATGAGGTCCTCTGGGGAAATGGGGCCGGAGAGCTGTACAAAGTACAACGGGCCGTAAGACGACTCCGCCCCTCTATCATCCTTAACAGTCGTGATCTCTAGTAACTTGGATTCTGCCACCCAAGTCATTAAGTTCTGTTGGCTACCAAATATACTGTTCACCGACTCGAGTGGCAGTGCCTTCACAAACGCAAAAAGAGGCACCGACCCACCCGGTCCAATGTAGGAATAGTCCTCCTCCTTGGCTTGTTTATTTCTGTTTTTTAGCATCAACTTGGCGACGCACAGTGCGGCGGCCCTCTCAGAGGAGGGGCGGGAGAGAAAGAGGGTCGTGATATCCCCCGCGCGAGTCCCCGCAGTGGCCTCCGCATAAAGGGGGAGGGAATAGTGATAAGTCCGATGTGAGACGGTGGTGGGGGGAGCCGCTGTAATCGACGAGAACCCTTTTCTAAAAGAAGGTCGACCCAAAAAACGGGTCAGTGGGAAATACAGCCTGTTGGCCGCCAACCTGGATCTCGCGTACATAGAGAAAGGGGGCTTTTGAAGAAGGGGGAAAAGGAAAGAATGGTATCAAAAGCACATTAAACTACTCCTCCAAAAACAACAGAAGACAGGGAAAAAAACTTAAAATCTCGAGTAAAACACAACGTATTTTAGTAAACAAAATCATTAAATCTGTAAGGGGAAAACAAAAACGAGATTTCGCATTCGCTCGCAAAGATGGTCTTCGGCAAATTTGCTTAGTGTTTATTAATGTACTTTTTATTATTATTATTTTTGTATTATGTATTGGTTTAGTCCTCAAGAACTGGCAGAGGTCTCCGCGGCTTTGTGCAGCTCTTCTTCCTGAGCTAGCCTATCCTGTTGCTCCGCTGAGTCACGAACGGCCTTTTCTCTCTTTTCCGCAGCGGCGTACTCCTCCTCCACATCGCGCTCCTCTTCGTACACCTCATACTGCTCTAACCGATCCCCCACACGGAAGGCAAACTCATCGTACAAGATGACGCCGCACTCCAAGCCCTCCTCCACACTGGGAACCAAATCCTTGAAACGGCGTAGCTCCTTGATCTGCCCGTCATACACTAACTCCCGCTCCTCGTCCTGGTCCTCTTCGAGTTTTTTCTTGAGGAGGGAAACGGTCTTTTTGCGGTACACTCGGAACGTCAAGTGTGACGCCTCCAGTGTGCCCTTGACAACTCGCATACCGCCTGCATTGCCCGTCTTTCCGGACTGGGAAGCCTTGAACGTCTGCAAGCACTCCGCTGTCGCCGTGACACGGGTCTTGGTGACCTTCGGCATGGCTCGAACGAGTGTCTCCTTGAGCATTTCTATCCCGTGATACAGCACATTGAAGCGGTGGACGGTGACGTGGGAGGGAATATCCATGGAATGGCTGTCTACGGTATTGCCATACACCATAATACAAGTGGGCTGACCGGAGCCGCCCATCAGGATGACGTCGTAATCTCGCAGACCACCCACCTCAGTCACTTTGATCTCCACTGAAATGCCCTCCAGACGGGGCAGATCATAAATCATCTTCATCATGGCCTGCAGCATACCAAAGGTGGCGGCACGGCAGCAGAGGATGTACGGCTTGGTGCTGTAGGAACGGACCAAATTGTTATCGGGTTTGCGGTTGTAGAGATTGCCCTGCTGTTCTTGGTTCATGAGCTGCAGATAGTTCTCTCTCCCTCCCTCTGTCTCAAACACCTCCTTCATAAAGGTGTAATATTTTTGGGCGTGCATCTCGCTGCTCACCTGCATCAGCACAGATCCTGGCTTAGGGTGAGAGGTAAAGCCGTGCAGGATGACAGGGGTGGAAGGACCTGCCTCGCTGACGGACTCCCCGCGCTCGTTGAAGATCTTTTTCACCACACCAAACACGAGGCCAGAGACAAACACCTGACGGGGTCGCACAGTACCACACCGGACTACAGCGGAGATTTCGTACACCTCTGTCCGACGTGACTCAATGATGGTCAGCTCCGCCCGCGATGGCTCCGGGGTGGATATTTCACACAGCTCAGACTGCAGATCCAGGGCGTCCAACAGGTCGGGGACACCAGTCCCATCCCTGGCGCAGATCTTCACCAGCTGCACATCACCACCGTCCTCCTCGAGTTCCACCCCGCACTCCCTCAGTTGGTCCTTAATAAAGTCGCACTTTGGCTGTCGGTCAATCTTGGTGATAGCGACCACCAAAGGAATGCCAGAGCGTGTCGCTAGATCAATCACCTCACGGGTCTGGGGCTGTACGCCGTCGGCCGCGGATACCACCAAAATGATGATGTCATTCGCGCTGGCGCCCACCTCTCGCATCGCGGTGAAGGCGGCATGACCAGGGGTGTCGATGAACGTCACCCTCTTCCCATTGGGGGTGTGGACGGTGAAGGCACCCACGTTCTGGGTAATTCCGCCCGCCTCTCCGGATGCCACATTCGTCTTTCTCAGGTGGTCCAGCAGTGTCGTTTTGCCGTGATCGACGTGGCCCATGATGGATACCACAGGCGGGCGAGGGACGTAGTTGATTTGCGCCGCGGTGTGCTTGATGTCGTACTCCCGTATAAGGCCGGCGCGGTTGAGGTTATTGGCGACACTGAGCGGATCGTAGAGGTTGGTAGCCGTTGTAAAGTACTCTCGCAGGGGGTGGTTTTCCAGCTCTTTGGCTTTGTCCGGGCCGGGCTTTCGGCGGGATTTTTGCAGCGGTTTCTGTTTCATTTTCTCCCTTCGGCGCACAAATCTCGATGCCCTGGGATCGTCAGAGCCCACCCACAGTGGTCCGGACCGCGTAGGGATGTAAATGGCATCCTTGGCAAATTCGGCCCAATCCACCACCTCGCCCAGACCCATCTCTCTTCTGTCATTTTGGATGGAGGCACGGACGTAATGAGGCATTGTCTCAGGGTTGAGCTTGCGCATGTTACCGGCTGTGGTGTGCCGGGGGTCCACCTCGCCGTCCTGAAAAGGGAGCGCGGCACCGGGGGAACTCTGAGACTGGTAACGGAACTGAGAGACCACCCCAGAGGGGAACACGGGGCGAAACGGTTTGGCGCACGAGCCGCACCGCCCCTTGAGCAAAAATTTCATCATATTTCTAGTCCTTTGGGAGAGTGAGAGGAGAAAGGGGAGAATGAACAATTTGCGACAGAGGTAAAACAATTAAAAAAAAAAAATGCTATTTGTATGATCTTTCTCTGACAGACTAAAAAAAAAAAATATTTGTACTATTATACGGAATTAGATTTAAAAGAATTAAAGAGGGGCGGTAGGACTCCTTTAGTTGGTGTTGGCGTTAGTCAGACACTCCGTGTCGAACGGCAGCCGCCAAAGGCGAATGTCGCCACGGTCAGTGCCGATCGCCAGAATGCTCTTATCAGGGGAAAGCGCAGACGCCATGATAAGGGTGTCATGGAGCTTAACGTGGCGGATGGGGTCCCCAGTCGCCAAATTCCACTCTATCGCGGTGCAATCATCCGACACAGTGAGGAGTGTCTTGTCCGATGTGAACTCCAGACCCCTCACGTAGTCGGTGTGAGAGAGGTAGTTACAAACAGAGTCGCCAAATTTGCCGGAAACAGGGGAAATGTCAACGCCAAAGATATTCTCCGCGCACGCCGCCAGAACCCATTCACTGAAGCTTTCCTCCACCGGATCCACAGGCCCTTTGTCGTCCCCGCCGGTCCCACCAGAGGCCGCTCCCCCATCTGTGTCCTCCTCCACATTCCCTTCCTCATGCTCGGTTTCCTGATGGGGCCCCCGATTCGCGGCATTGTGTACTTTGCCCATCCATTCCGCATCCGGGACTATCGCGACGTGGTTCACAGGGCATTCAAACTCATCCAGACTCATCAACAAACGCTCGTCGGTGGTCGCGCTCAGAGAGTAAACCAACTTCCACGAGCGCAGCGCGGCGTCCTCTGTGGCGGTGATGAGGGTGCTGCCTAGGACCGCAATATCGTTGACGGTGGAGCTGGATACCATGAATTTGTCCAAGAGGACACCGACCTCGCAGGGCCCTGCGGAGGGATCCGAGGGGGGGACGATGGAGTGAATATAAACCCACCCATCATCACAAGCGCTCGCCACCACCACGGCGTCAGAGGTCTGGGGAAGACAACCAAATCCGAGGGAGGGAAGCAAAATCACCTTGTTGATGCCCTGGGTAAAGCCAGTAACACTCCCGATAATCCTCGAGGTATCTCTCAAGTCCCACAGAGCTAGCGTGCAGTCGTCGGAGGCGGTCAGAATTAAATTAGGATCTCGGAGAAAGAGAGCGTGATTTACAGGGCCACCATGGTGCCGGAGGACGCATAGTTTTTCAGGCTTATTTTCACCCTCTTCGATGCAACGGCGGAGATCCCAAAGGCAAGCCGTATCATCCCCGGACGTCGAACAAAATATAGTAGGAGTATGGGGAGAAAAGGACAGCGACGTGATTACCTCCTCATGTGCCAAGTGCAATTGCCCTAACATTCGTTACGCTGAAACACTTTAAAAAATGAAGGAGAAAGGATGAAATTGGAGTGGTAAAAAAAAAAAAGATTAACAAAAAAAAAAAATACAACGGAGGCGACAGGAATCAATTTATGAACGGGTACAGTGATTGAGGGACGAGAAAGAAAAAGAAAAGAAAAGAGAAAAAAAAAAAAAAAAGACTTAGCAGAATTATTAACAGCAGACGGGGAAAAAAGAAATAAAACATGTAAAAAGCGAATATCAAAAAAAAAAAAAAGATGGGCGGCGATGAAATTATAATTGCCCGCCCTCTATCATAAGAAGAAATGTATTTCTTAAATCTTCTTCGTATTCAATAATCGTGGCTAGTGATCTGTGAATACCGTTCATGTAGCGCATTACTTGTTTCAGCCTCTCTTCCCGCGACAGGATGCGTTGGGGCGGCTGAGGTTGTTCTGTGATTTGGGGCACTTCCGTGATCGTCGCGGCTAGTTCGGCGGCAATCCGCTTGAGTGGTGTCGGGTCTACCAAGTGCTTCGACTGCACGTTGCCACTTGGCAAGGCCGCCTCCTCTGGAGTGCTCTCTAGTCTGTCATTATCTTGCCATCCTGCGTGAGGCTTGAAATCCAGTTTTCCCGTGTTGGTGTCCGGTTTCGTCAAGCCGTAGTCCGCGCTGGACTTGACAGCGGCCGGTCTGCGAGGCGCCTTTCGGGTCGGTGAAGCCTTTTCCCTCGGTCTTTTAGCGGGCGGTTCACGGCGTTTTCCAGCCGCTGCGCCAAAGGAGCGGCCTCTTCCCCGGCCCCTTCCTCTTCCCCGTCCATTTCCGCAAATAGCAGAAATCTCTTCCTCCAAAAAATTAGTAAAGAAACTTCGAGGGTCAGGAACGGCATCGGGCTCGGGGTGTGTGGTAGGGACAACGGTGTCCCTCGGGCTCTTTGTTGGGTTGGGATCTTCATCTTTCTCGTTGGGCCCGTCAGCCAACAACTCGCCAAGGCATACATCGGACTCGTCATCTGAATTTTGTTCTGAAACTGGGGCATTGTTAGACACAGTTTTTTCGGGTTTTGAAATTGTAGAAACGGCACTCTTCTGCTTCGTTAAAATTGACGGGTGTGTCTTTGAGCTTCCCGCGTCAGAAGCGCACAGGTGAGTCACCTTCGGCTTATTTTTTGCCTGCTTCACCCGGCTGGATGCGCCGTCGAGGCGATCGCCGGGATCTTCGCTGGGATTTCGATTTCTCATCAAACGGGAAATGTTTTGGGCTTGGAGGGGAATATGAAAATTATCCTTAGTATTAAGTGCAGCCGACTCCGTTAACTCCGCCAGTGTGGCAAGCTGCTCGGAGAAAGTTTCACGCGTTTCCATATTTTTATTTTGGTCGACAAAATTTTTTACTGGTTTCTCCTCCTCCGTTGGAGCGGATTTCTGTGCTGCAGACACATGGGAAGCGATATCACTCCCGCTGTCGATGAATTGACTTGAGTCTTCCGCAATCGAACTATCTTCGTCTCTTTCTGACATGGAAGGATTTGGCATTCCGCCAAATGACACCGGTAACGGTTCTGTAACAGACAGTCTGGAGGCAGATCGTGTTTGACGATTGGCGGCTACTATAGGAGCTGTGAACGAAAGAAAATGAGTCATATCTTCATCAGAATCAAGTTCTAAAAATAAATTGCAGTACTTTGAATTGCTGGTTAATTCGTCGTTTGACTCGTTGTATTGGACTTGAGAAGCAAACCCATTTTCGTGTGCCCACATCTGGATGATGGAATACGGCACAGTGATGCGGAGGAGCCTGTCTGTTTTTACGACTCTAAAGTGCGCAATAGAAGTGAATTCAATGGTAAGGCAAGTGGTTGATTGGCCACATCCGTCGTTTGCAATTATTTCACTGTGGTCTGAATAAAAGGTAAGTTCGCCTCCGCCCGTGAATTGGGCTGCCGATGCAACACAGCTGCGCAGGGGATAAGTGTTGAGTGACTGAGAAAGCATCAGGATCGAAGGGAAAAAATTAACAAGTAAAAATTAATTCTGACAAAAAGATTCTGTTAAAATGTTTGAAAAAAAAAAAAAGATAGAAGGGGGAGGGGGACAGAAGTAGATGAGGGTGAAGCTATAAATATGAAATATAGTATATTTCAAGGAAAAAAAAAAAAAGCAACATAAAAAATGAGGAATTAGGTTAAAAATTGGTACATTACTTAAATACATCAAAATGAATTCAGGGAAAAATACAGTGAGAATTTACATGCGGCTAGATGAATTGTTAAGAACAGAGGAAGACTTGTCAAGAGCGGCATGAACAGAAGTCACGGAATTTCTATCCCCCTGCATATTGTACACGGGAGCCTCACCCACCTGAACAGAGTTTTGAATTACAGGGGATCCGTGTAGTGGAGAGCTCGTTAAATTCCCATGGACGGAAGGGACAGATGTTGACCATCTTTTACCAATTTGACTTTCTGGCATTTCCCCTACGACGGGGTTGGCGGATGTGGGATGATTGGGACTACCAACAGAGTTGCGTAATGGAGAACTTGCTAAATGACCGTGAACGGACGGGATGGAGGCGGACCATCGCTTGCCAATATGGCTTTCCGGCACCTCACCCACAATTGGATTCACAGATCCGGTAACACCCGGTACCGTGGGAGATTCAAAATGTCCGTGGACAGACTGAGCAGAAGCCGGTCGTCCAGCCTCGATTACTTTCTCTGGCACTCCTCCAACATCGACGGCACTCGCTGTGTCTCTGCGCGCAGACGAAGAGTAATCTTTAATTCTCAGTTGTCGGGACCCCGCTTCAATGGATTTTGGTAACAGCTCCAGTGGAAAGAGGTTGGCTTCCTCACTTCCCCTATAGTCACCGCAGGAAACGTCTAATGACGGAGTTGGTAGAGAAAGCAGACGGGCAATTTCATTTCTAACCTCCTCCTCGGTCCACCAATTTTTTGGAACCGCGGAGCTCGTTCGCGGTTGGTCCTCAGCGAAGGCCGGGGCAATTAGATCCTCAGCCAAAGTGCTGGGAGCCCATATCACCGTCTTTTCCCAAAGACTGGATGGGTTTTCCAGTTTCTTCTGAAGTGTAGCACCCCCAGCTAAACTGTCGCATGGAAGGACAGGAGAAATTTTTTTTAAGTGTTCATTCCAGAGGCGGTGGTCACCATTGTGGCAGTATGGCCACTCCTTGCAACTAAAATCAAAATTATCACCCTGATTGATAACAAGGCCATCGGGAAAGACATAGCATCCAGAAATATTTTGCCCGAATTCCCAAGTTCCCCTGTACTGGGCTTCGTAATTTTTCTTTTCATGATTTTTTCTCAAAAAATCTTTTAAAGAGGCATCTTCCTGGTTTCGGGCTGAAAAAAATATAACACCGTGTCCATGAAAAACGCCGTCGAGAAAGGATCCTATATACACGTCGCCGTTTGGAAACCTGTATTCGCCAAACCCTTGGGCTCGATGCCCGTCAGATGTTTTTTGTCCCGCGTAATGCGCTCCTAGAAATTGCATTCCACTAAATCTAGAAAAAAAAGGGGGGAGGGGACAGAAATATGTAAATAAAAACATTCAAAACACAACAGTTAAAAGGAGAAAATATACAAAAAATAAATACGCAGAAAGCGAAAAAATGAAATACATGAAAACATCCGTTATATACATGGATTTACTCGGACAATCTTTCTTTGATCAATTCAACCAGGTGAGCCTCGTCATGGTTCCCGTCAGTTTCGCCCACCAAATAACCTCTGCAGGCACAGTACTCAATAAGACACTTGTATTCTTTCGCTTTATCTGAGAGGCCAGCCTCTCTCCCAGCTAAGACAATGTTAGAATGGACGGGGGACTCCTCAGTCAAATTACCTGCTCCCAAATCAATGACGGCAACCGGTTCTCCCACCTCTCGCTCCAAAGAAAGAATGTCCCCGATCGAGCAAGGCCAGGTCACGGCAGTCAGGATAATTACTTTTCTTTCGCCCGGCTTATGACTCTTCTCAACAAATTTTCGAAATTGTTTGGTGCAAAATTCTCGTTTCTTCTGTATTCCGCGCTCGATGATATCTGCTTCCAATGCCGAAATGTTGTTAAGATCAATACCATCATCAGTTTGACCCGCCGGCACCGAGGGGCTAAAGCATAATTGGGCCACACCGCTTTCGCACAATCGTTGTACTATACCGGCTGCTTCTCCATGTCCAGGGGACAGTAATAAAATATAATTCACTTCAGTTAGCAACGACTTTTCCTTCTCTAGACGAGAGCATAAAAATTTATGCAAATCTTCGGCAACGGAAACTTCCCCTTTGGAGGCGCCGTCAGCCACTTTCCCGTCCGCGCCTATTTTACTTCCGACGTAATCAGTCAGAAATTCGTCCCATAGGTCTTGAATTCTATACTGATCCAAATATTGAGAGATTTTGGGGTCCATATTTCCGGTTAACTTACGCTTAAAAGAAAGGAAAAAAATGTGGCAATTACAGAGAGACAGAGAAGAAACGGTTCAAAGCAAAAAACACAACTGGAAAATACAAAAAAAGGCGCGGACAAAGAATCTTTAATGAACACAGCAACGAAAGATGCAGATTAAGAACGAACAAACGAAGTTTGCGGAGAAGTAAACGAAGCAGATGGAGATATTAGTCCCGGGAAAGGGGCACAAAGGAGGCCCCGAAACAATCATCACGGGCCTAGAGAATCCTCACGCACAACGCCAGAAGCGGCAGGGGTGTGGGGCGGGGGCGCAGCCCTGCGACGCCACCAAGAACGCCCGTGCCGCGGAGCCAAACCCCACAAAAACAAACGGGGCGCCACCACCAAGCAGGAAAAAGGGCCCGCCCCCTCCCCCCGGCCGCTCGGCGCGGTGCAAAGCAAAACCACAAACCGGAAGTCCCTGGAAATGCCAAAGAAACGCCACGCAAACACACGAAAACCATCCCCCCGAACCCGGTGTTCGTTTTTGACTGGCGGGCGAGGGCCTTTGTGGCCGGGCGCCGGCCTCCGCACCCCAAAGAACCCCAAAACACACAGAAAACCCGCTGCCCCGAACCCCAAAAAGCACACCAACGGGGCAAATCCCCAATCTTTTCCGCGGCACCTTTCCCCACCGGAACGCACTTACCACACTAGCGAAAACACCGAATGAGACAGGACACTAAACAACGGCAACAGAGCGCTTCCGTTGGGAAAAAAAAAGGAAGCGCAGACCCACTGCGGCCGCCACCGGCAAAAAAACAACCTCCGAAACCCCAACGACACACACGCGCCGCCCACCAAGCAAAAGAACCAACAGCAAAAGGGGTAACAGAGGCGAGCGCCACGCTTTCTTTTCGCGGGAACGCAAACAGGAAAACAACCAAACCTTCAAAACCGCCAGGAAAGCGCGGCCCCCACAACAGGATGCTTGAGCGTTGGATGCCCGCCAAAGAAAACTTAAAATTCAAAGCCCCCCTCCCCGGCTTTCCCATTAACAGACAGGAGCGGGGGGGTTTTCAACCTTAAAAGAATCCTTCCGCCGGGAACCACTTTTCCCTCCGGTTCGCCGGGTTGCCAGGGGGGAAACCCGGGGGGAAAGACACGAGGAATCCAAACGCCACCCCGTTAAAACG
>AUXL01000083.1:0-21608 GCA_000482185.1 Angomonas desouzai | reverse complement strand
CGCCGCCTACGCACAGGAGCAAAAGGTGCTCTCGAAACTGTTAGACGTGATAGAAAAGCAGGCAAGCTAGCCGGCTATGAACTGTGATTTTATTTCTCATACTGTATTGTTTTTATTTTCTCTTTCTTGTTTCTGTTCTTTATTGTTCTGTTCAGCATTTGTTTTTTTTTTTTTTTTTTTTANGTAGACCATAATTATTATTTTTTCTTTTCCCCAAACTTGTTTGCAGAAGACAAGCTACAAAGAACAGAAAATAGCATCATGTTCGTGGACCTGCTGCGATCCCCTTCCGAGGTCGATTTTTTGAGTACTAAAAAACCTATCCATAACGTTCTTCAATTAGCCAATGAAATTGAGGAGTGTAGCAGAGCATGCGAAGCGGCCATTCAAAAACGACTGCTGAAATGCGCTACGGAGGAGCAACAATACCGCAAAACAATATCGGATTTGAAAAGGGAAATTTTGCATTTACAGGGGGAACGTCAGCTCCTTTTATTGCAATGTAAAGAAGAGCGTGACCTCTATCAGAGGGAAAAATGCGCCTTTCTTCCCCTCTCCCCTTCTAGTCCGGAGTCGCGTCACACGAAAGGGGAGAGTACTATGGGAGCAGGGGACCCCATCACCCGCTTTAGTTCTACAAAGGTGGCCTGCATTGCGGATATGAAGAGGGAGGAGCAGCTGTGGGATTTGTGCCTCCGTGAAACCCAAGATCGCTGCTCCCTTGTCCGGACGGAAATGGCCCAGCGGCAAAACATTGCAGAGGAGATGCACAAGGACGCGATGGAGCTCTCCTTTTCTGTCTCCACTTTGGACGGCGTCTCCTTCCATTTCCCTCCAAAATGGACGCCAGAAATTGAAACGAAAAAGGAGATGGTGGCAGTCGCCCGCAAGAGACTGGATGGGGAATTGTTGAAGCTCGAAGAAAAGGAAAAGAAAGTGGCTGTTTTTTTAAGCTCCCTCGACGACCAAATGCGCGATGCCCAGGTGTATGCCCATAGTTTACAGAATGTAAAGACATTCTGACCGCTGTACTTTATTTTTTTTTTTTATAATTTCAGTTTTTGTTTAAGGGGATTTTTATTAAGAATAATATTACTGTGTTTCTTTTTTATTACTCTTTATAATATGTGAACTTCTATTATTTTCTTTCCATTCCTTTCCTTAGCATTGCGTAGCATTAAAAAAGTGCGAAGCCAAATGGACGACACAAAAAGTATGGAGGAAATTGCTGAGCTGATTCACGAACTTCAAACGGCGATCCGGGAAGCGCACCAGGGCGTTGCTGCCCTCAAGTCCGACTCCTTGGAGGCTCCGTTTCAAGCGGATGTTTGCTCTGATATTCAGGAAAAACAGAAATCAGCGGCGAATCTCCTAGAAAAGACCCACAGAAAGTTAACCGATTTTTATTGGGAAACAGAGCAAAAGGCTCAAAAATTAGTCAATGTGAGGGAGAAGGAAGTGCAACTGTCCTCTGCAAAAAAAGTGATGAAACGGTATTTCGACACACATACAAAATTGCACGAAGAGCAAAAAGACTATTATGAAGAGTGCTTGAGACTGGAGCGGATTAAGGAAAACCATTTAGTAGAAAAGTGCGGCGAGACTCTTGAAAAGCGGCGTAGGGAAGGAATGCTTTTGCGTGTCTTGAAAAAATGGCAAAATAAGACGCAGGAAAAGATGAGAGAAACCGAAAAGAGCGAAGAAGACAAGAAAAGGGCAGAGTTCCTCAGTGGTATAGCGGATTCAAGGCAACGAGATAGGGGTATGCGGAAACTATTTTCCTTGTGGCGCGAAAAGTTCCGAAAGAAACGGGAAGAGAGTACATTGGAAGAGGTGGCGGAGCTAGAGCGAAAGGTCGACTTTTTTCAAGCCCAGGCACTGGAGGCACAGAAACTCCTGAGTGAGCACCTGAACGAAGAGCGATCCAAGTCTTTATTTCTATCCGAGGAGAGGGCCAAGGAGTGCGAAGTGCTGGACGACGAAGTGGGGCGGTTAAAAACGGTAATTGTAGAATTGACCGACGAGTTCGGGGAGCGGTGTCAGACCTACATTCGTCAACAGGAGGAACTCCAGAGTTTTTTCAATCGAAAGGAGGAAAAGTTCCGAGGTCAAGTAATTCATCTACAGCAAGAATTGGAAGCAGAGCGTCGGTATTGGAATGACCGATTCGTCGAGTACGAAAATCTCCTCTCGAGGTCCTTGTCCTACGGTGACGGCGTGAGCCAAATAATGTGTCACTTCTCCAACGAAAAGGGTCGCCTTGTCGCCGACTCCTTCGCATCCGTTTCCGATGAACTAGTGCGCCAGAACGCCGCACTTAGGACCACCATAGTCCGCTTAGAAAAGTCTGTTGAGACGCTTTCCCCTCTTAGCAGCAGGGTGACCCTTCTCACCTCTGAGATAAAAAAACACGAAAAGATTCACCAGGAGAATAAAGAGGAAATCCACACTCTCCGTAAGCGATTGACGGTGCACAGAGCCGCTGGTGAATTGTCCCAGAGGAATTGTCTCAAACAGTGCGAGCGGGAGAGAGCTGCGGGTGTGCTGTGGCAGTGGATGAATTGGGCCGGACAGCGATACAGAGCGGACTTGGTCTCTGAAAATACTGTGCTTCATTCTACCGTTCAGGCAAAGAGTCAAAACGCGCTCCAAAGAGAGCAATTTCACACCGAGATAGAGAAAGGCTTAGAGACGCAGATACAGACATTGTCGGACGCCCTTCGCGATTCGGTGAAGCAAAAAGAGGCTCTCCAAGGGGAACTGTACGCGCTGCAGGAGGTGACCGAAAAGATGCAGAGCGACGAATCCAACTTATTGTGTGATTTAATGGAGCAAAAGACAGAATCACGACATTGGCGGAATAAAGAAATGGCTTCCTCGATACGTGAACTGATGGCAAAGGAGGAGTGTCAACGGCTGTCCATTGGAGCGGAGGAAATGAAGCGGCGGTTGTTCTTCTTTGCCACCGATAGAGCCATTCTAGGCCGCACTTTTAATGAATTGGTGCAAACGACAGAGAGACTGACAGAAACAAACGATCAGTGGTATCAATACTGTGGCAAACTAGAAAAGACACATGAGTCAGAGGTAGCAGAGTTGAAGCAAACATCGCGGATTAAGCAGGCCCAGGCAACGGATAGGGCAAAGTTGGAAAAGTCATATCTGATGTGGAAATGGTTTAGCTCCCAAAGACGTGCGGCAAGAGAGGAAAGGAGCAAGCTTGAGACGGTGCTGGCCAGAAAAGCGGAGGAACAGTGCCATTTGGAACAGGAATACGAGGCCAAATTAGCCGATGGGAACCTTTATTGGAAAAACCGCCTGGAGAAAACTAAAGGGGAGTGGTCAGTAAAGCTGGAGGCGAGCGAGCAAGAGCGTGACCATTTGCAGGGTCAAGTGGAGCAGCTCAGCGCGCTCCAGGAATACTTTTCCCGGGAATACGAAACCGTAAAGCGGGATAACGCTTCTCTTGATGCCACTTTGCAGAGGGAGATAGTTAAAAGAGAAACCCTTACGCAACAGCTTCATCGTACCCAAATGGATCTGCTTTTTTCAGAGTACAGCATTTCGCGTTTGGAAGCTGAGGAAGAGTTTCTCCTCCAACGCGACAATTGGATGCGCATGGAGTACGAAGAAAGACACAGGAAACTGCTTTCTACTCAAAAGGGTGCCTTGATGACGCAGATGGACAAACAAAACAGAGAAAGGGTACGCGAGTTTTCAGCACAATCCAAACATCTGCATTCGTTGCTGGAGCGGGTGGGCTCTGACGCGGTGAGAAACTGTGGTGTGGCGTACTTTTCCAAATGGCGTCTTTGGAGCGGAACACGAAACGCAAGACGGTCAGCGGAATTGGTGGAGCACTGCCACGACCGGTGGGCCTCCTTTCTAGAGGAGAGAGACAAACTATTTAGTCTTTACAGTCGCGCTAAGGTGAATGCGCTGCTGGACGCGGTACTTGGGGAAGCGAAGGATCAAGCGTTGTCTGTCGCTCAGAACACTCAGTTACTCCACGAGGAAATAAGACGATTACGGGAGGAGTGCGGCAAAGCAAAAAGAGAGGTAGCCACTGTAAAAAGAGAATGTATTCTCTCAGAAGATCAAATTTCCTACCTGAAAATGACGACGGATCTGCAAAAGGAAAAAATCAAATCTTTGGAGGTGGAGGTGATCCAGCGGGACGAAACGTTGGAGCACCTTGCAGTCTTTAGCGAACTACTGTTCCATCACCTTTCCTCATTTGACAAAGAATTATTCGACTTGTACGAAATGAAAGTGACGCTATTTGAAAATAGTGTGAAGGCGTCCACTACCAACACTGAATTCGATGAAAAATGTCGCCGTTTGTCTTCTCTCCTCTCTCAGGGAAGCATTGAAGCCCTCAGAGAGGAATTACTGGCCCGACCCCCAACCAACGGTCCCGACCCACAGTGGGAGGTTTTCCAGGCAGCTGCGGAGGAGGTACTGAGAGCAGAGCAACGGGCCAACGAGCAAAGCGAGGAGGAGAGGCGGGCCATCTTGGAGAAGAACTACGCGCTCGGAGAGAGAAGTGAAGCGCTCGCCACAGAACTCCAACAAATCTCCAAAGTCGTTGCCACTTTGAAGGAAGAAACGAGGAATTTGGAGAGCAAACTGAAAGATTCCGAAGAGGCGTTGGAGAGGAGTGCGCACAAAAATACCTCCCTCGTTGAAGAGAATCAGTCTCTTCAGTCTAGAAATGAAACACTTTTGGAGTTGGATCTTCAGGGCTCTCTGAATGGACTGGTGCTGCAGTACCAAAGCGTACTAGACAACTTTGTGCAAAGCATCCAAGAACGTCGCGAGACGTTTTACAGTGTGAATGGAATCCTCGTCGAAGTGGATGAATTCTCCAAAGACTTTATGAAGCGGTTCGAGGAAAACGCCGTCCAAATGCGCTCCTGTCTACCGTCCATCGGTGCAGCTGCGATCAGTGAAGTGGATATTTCTCGTGAAACGGACCCCTTGAGCGTGTGCTCTACGCCGAAACGGCAGAATGAAGTGGAGGAGAGGAAACTTGAACAGGTGATGGAGCAGATGGCCTTCTTGGAAAAGGCGCTGGTGCAAACGAAATTAGAGCTCGCCCACGCCAAGGAAGATGCGGAAAACGCGAAAGGATTTCGGCCGTCATTGGGCGAAGCGGAACTGGAACTGTGGCAAGAACAAGCCGCCGCCGACGCCCGCGACCTAGATCTTAATCTGACTTACCAAGAAATACTTTCCATCTATACCATTTTTCAAAACAGGTTTTTGACCGTCACGAACGCGTTGCGCGAGGCGAGAGAGGCCCTACGCTGCAGTCCGCCCGTCAGTGAACTACCCACCGCGGAGGTGAACCGTCTGCAAAGCACCGTGCGCTCTCTACTGGAGCGAATTGACGGCAATAATGATCTGCATGAAAGGGAGTTGGAAACCCGGGAAGAGGAGCACCGTTGTAAGATTTCCCAATTGGAGTCTGAAATCAGAACACTAAAAGAACGGCTTGCCACAAGTGAGTTGGCACAACAGGATGCCTCACGACGCGAGGCGGAAGCGATCAAGACCACGCTCGGTGACGCGTATGAAAAGGAGAAGGCCAATCTCCTTCAACAGCTGACGACACTTATTCAAGAAAAAGAGGAACTCGAGAGTGAAAATATCTATCTGAAAGAACAACTATTGAAGAACGAAAACGGAGGCCCACCGTGCAAGCCCGTTCTCTACCAGTGGGTGGATTTCCTTTCCTTATACGACGAAAAGGCTAATTTTGCCCTGGACACGATCCTCGAAACGCAACAACGTATAGCGGCTCAGAGAGTCCAGAGGGCGGAGGAAAGAGTGGAACAACTCGAAACAGAGAATATACAACTGCGCGAAAAGGCGCTCCTCCACCACGACCCCCCAAGAGCAGACTCCCCTACCGTGTCGAAAGAAGCGACCGAATCTACCGAAGACCCTGACGCCGAAATACCAAAAGTTGTGTCTCAAGAATGCCGTGAAAGGTGTAATTCTCCGCCTTCCGTGGTCTCCCCCTCTCCCAGCCGACTGGTCGACTCACTGGATCTTTCCCAATCCCTGTTGCGCTACTCCAAACTTTTGAGTACACAAAACGAACGCAATAGCAAACGATTAAACGACGCGTATGCCCTATCAAATGAGGTGGAGGATTTGATAGACCACGGTTCCCGAATAAAATCATTGATGGAGAAAAACGGGTTCCTTTAATAGCAGAAGGACACAACACTCTTTTTAGAACTTTTTTTTTTTTTGTACATTATTGTTAGATTAGATTTCCTTTATTTATCCTGTTTCTTATTCTGCACCACAAAGAGGGGTTGTGTTGTTGTTGTTATTGTTTTTTTGGAGTGTGTTCCTCCTCCTGATCAATTACGTGGTCAACTACCCTGCTCCTGGCACCCTTTCTTTACTCCCCTTCTCTTTCGAATATTAGAAACACTGTATAATGGAAAAGGAGATTGAAATGCTAAACGAGGAAGAGGAGGAAATGGACGAGATGGAGCCTCTCACGAAGGCCCGTCTGTACTACTCTAACTCGGAGCAGGCGTGGTCAGAGCTGGGGGTCGGAGTGGTCTCTATCATTTACGAGGACCCCGCGGAAGATGCGAGACCGGCGAGCGGCGGAAAAGTGGGCCCCGCGGAGCCGAGGAGGGTGGGACGGGTGGGAAAGATTTTATTACGCGATTTGGACCAGTCGGAGGAGATCATTTTGCAGACCCCCATCTCTCGCGATGATATTTATGTTGTGCAGGATGGGAATATTCTGGTATGGAAGGACCAGTTCCTGGCGAAGGAGTTGGCGCTGAGTTTTGGCAGCACAGAGGGCTGCTCGATGATAAAAGAGGAAATAGAAGAGTACCGACTGCAAAATCGGTCCTCCGTGGGCGTAGTAGGCGATACAGTGGAAAAGTGGGTGGTGAAAAGGGAAAATTTGGACACCATCCTCCAAGACACCACCGAGAATGCTCTCCGATTCGGTAATTTTATGAAAAGTTCCACAAATTTTGTGAAGCAGTTAGTGCAACTTTTCACTACCGCGGAGGAGCAAAAGGATGAGGCAACGTTGGACAAGATTGGCAAAATAGCGCTCTCTCTCCTCCGTGAGCCGTACAGCACCGACGCCACCATAATTGCCCAATTTGTCGAAGAGACTTCTATAGATAAAGTAATCGATATCGTCCAGTTCGGCCTAGGCCGGCGCGATGCGGCGACGGGTTTCGTCAGTTTAGAACAACGCCGCGCCACCTTTACGAATCCGCTTCAACTGAAAGAGCCTATTCTCTCCCGGATTCATCTCATCTACTCGGCTGGTTACTTGAAGGATATGCTGCCATTGAGCTTTGAAGGGGACGTGATGAATCCCTCCATTTTGGGACTGTATCTGTCTCGCTTCAACTTTAGCCTTATGGAGGACATTTGCGCCAGAGAAGACTTGATGCGAGAGGCGTTTGCAAAGGTTACGCAATCAGAGAAGGTTTCACTCCGGGACTGCTTTGATCTCCTTGGACTGTTGAATGATATGACAAAGTCTATCAAAAATTCTGGTTTTCAGGCTCAAACCAAAGAACCCATTTTACCGAATCTGATCAAATCTGGACTGTTTTCCTTCATGAATAAAGCCCTCTCCTGTGCCTTGTCAGACTATGAACAGCTGATCCACTCCAATAAACCGTCGGAGGAGATGAAAACGATAGAGAAGGCCATTCAAATGTGCTGTGATGTGATGAACTGCTGCGTGAGTTTGCTGGCCTCCTCGCGACACGACCTTGTGGAGGAGGCGAACCACTCCCCCGCTTCTTGCACGCTCAACCTCCTGACAAGGTCTATTCCGTTGATTCAATCCAGCTGTGTCTCCCGGTCGGCTCTCGACTTTATCGCCAGCTGCGTGACGCTCTCGCCGTATCAATCTCTAGTGTATTTTCAAGAGAAACCGAAAAGTGAGGAAATTCTGTACTTTTTGTTGAATGGGCGGATCGGAGACAAACCACCACTGTTTGCGGTGGCGTCCAGTGTCTCTACCCTGCTCAAAGTCCCGCTAGAGGAGAACCGCAGTCTAAAGAGCGCTGAGGAGGTGCCGTTAGTGCACGGGTTAAAACTGCTAGAAGTGATTTGTGAAGCCCTCAAAGACAACCTCACCAACAGCTTTACCGAACTCTTGACCCTTTCCAGGGTGCTGACCGCTATTACGTCACTAGTAGACCTAGACCGCCGCACCTTGGCGAACGTGCAGTCCTCCTGTCTCTCCCTTGTCGCCAAATGCGTTGAAAAGGGCGGTCCTCATTTCGCCAAACTGTTTCTAGACCAGCCGAATGTATTGGACACTCTTATGGCGGTTTTTATCAGAAAATCCGGGAGAAACAATCTTTTGCTCTCTTCGCTCGGGAATGTGTTTGGTGCCCTTTGCGAACGGACCCACAGTGACAAGGTCGAAGGGGAAAAGAAATTGGCTGTGAACCCTTACTTTATGTCCATCATGCACGCAGACGACTCGGTAAGCAAAGCCGACGCACCGCCATTAACCTTTCAGGGTGTACTAGCTCCTTTAAAGGAGCGTAATGCGGCAGCACTGGGGGAACGATTCCCGGTGCTCTGTGCCCGGATGGAGAGCGTACTGCGGGAGACCCCGGAAGAGGCGTACAAGGCGGAGACCTCTAGTATCGCGAGCACCGCCGAGAGAAGTTTAGCCTTTGACGTGCAGATGGAAGAATTCGACGTGGATATGATTGGCTCCGCTTTTCACACCCCCACACTGGACGACAATAACGGCGAGGAGCTCGACATATCGCCTATAGGTGGCGAAAGTGATGATGAGACGTCGAATGGATCTGCGAAGAGGGTGAGAGAAGCGGAAGAGGGCGACGACGCAGAAAAACGTATAAAGTCGGATTAATTAATATACAATAATTGCATAGACCAAGTTTTACTGTGTTATTTTTTCTGATTTGTTTTTGTTGATTTCTGCGAAAAAGGAACTTTGATTCATCTACTTACACAGTTTGATTTCTTCTTCCTCCCTTTCCACTTCTTTTATTTCTATTATTATCAAGACCAAGTATTTTCACACTGCAGAAAACTACTTATTAAAAGGAATGCAATGTAATGGAGGTATTTAACTACTTTCCCGGTCCTGCGCCGTTGGCTTTAATGTGTTGTAGTCGATCTATGCGCTCTATGGGGGAGTGGAAGGGGTGGCGGACGCCGCACTACACGACACAGATTCAGAGGGAGGAGCAACGGTCTGAGGTAGAGATGGCGGTGGTGGTGAACGCTGTTCACCCGACTCCCCCTCTTCAACTGGTGTCCTGGTGGGTCCTTCTTACTCAGTGCACCGTTCACGTCACTATTACAGCGGCGGAAGGAACCGTGAACATGGCAGATATTCCCTTTGATATTCATAGATTAACTGTGGAAAGTCCGTATCTTAGAAAAATACAGTTCGGCTCTCCGTCGGGCTCTAACGCACTCAATGAACTAACGCTCTCCGGCTGCTCACGGCTTAATGAGGTGGAAGTAGACAACGTCCTGTCGTCTCTGGCAAAAGTGAAAGTTTCTCACTGTCGCGGACTCACCTCATTCCTGTGGCTAGACGGTAGTCCCCTGCAAGAGCTCACTAATCAAACGGTGTACTCGGAGGACACCACGGTGACCTACCCCGCCATGGAGAAGTTATCTTTGTTGAGTTTGAGTATAAACCACCCCGACACTTTTTCATCCCTTTCCTTCAGTCCAAAATTAGTGCAACTGTGCCTTAAAGGGTCCCCTGCCCTGAAATACAAATTGAGTCTTAGTCCGTCTTATCCCTCTTTGCGCCACTTGGAACTGACTGATATCGATGTGGTGTCATTTGAGTTCCTCGCGCACTGCCCCTCCCTTGAAGTCCTCTTTCTAATGTGCCCTAGCCTCACTTCCCTGTCGCCTCTCAGGGGCCTGCAGCGTCTTCGGGTATTAGAGTTTTACCGTCTGCACCCCTCCTTTGAGGATTTTTGGTTTTCATCCATCCCGTGTACTGCGGAGACGCTTCGTATCGGTGTCGTCGGCAACGCCGCACCGGTAGATGCCGAGAAGTTCTCTCCTCTACCCAACCTCTGTGATCTACGCGCCGTTGTGTCCAACGTTAGTATCCTGTCGTCCCGTTGGCCCTGCTTGAATCAGGTGGACCTCCAGGGTTCTCCGTGTACACTTTCTGAAATGGCACCGTTGGGGGATTTGAGACTGCTAGAACACGTGCACCTTTCTCGTATGAAAGGTGCGGATATCAGCTGGCTCTCCTCCCTCGAGTGGTGCACTGAACTCTCCCTCCAGCGCTGCAGTGGTATAAAGGATGTTTCAAGCATCGGCAAGATGACCCATCTTCGAAAACTGAATCTATGTGAAACGAAGCTGTCGGACATTTCTCCTCTTGTGGGGTGTGTGCGACTGGAAACACTTTTGCTCGCTGAAGGAGAGTACGGATGGCGGGCGGATGCCGTCGGGGGAACTCTCCACCACCTTCGGCTCCTCCACCTCCACCGGTCCGCTGGCGACGCTGTCCTCCCTTTGGTGCAGACTAGCCCACACCTCGAGACTCTCAATCTGCGCTGGTACAAAGGATCATTCTCACTGCAGACTGTGTCCTGTTTAAAGGAGCTGCGCCACTTGTACCTCACGAATACCCGCACGGATTTTAGTCAATGGGAGTGGATCAAGGATTGCGCTGCCCTCCAAACTGTTGAATTAGGTCGCTGTCCCGTCTCGGGTGGTTTCACGGCACTGCGGGAGTTGCCCTGTCTGGAGGTCTTCACGGCGGAAAAGTGCTCAGATCTCCAAAGTCTTCAATTTTTGCTCGGGTCCGTACAGTCTCTTACTGTACTGAGCCTTTCCGAGTGTCCTTGTCTTTCCGATGTGTCCCTACTTCCCTGCATGGGGCGACTCACGCGTCTGACGCTCAACGACTGCCCCTCCTGCCATCCGGAGAGCTCACTCCGTCGTCACACCATCTCCACGCTTCAATCCGCGTCCTTGCAACACTTCACTTTGGAAATCACCGATGGATTTTGTTTTTTCCTTTTCATCCGCGAACTGAATCTTTCCTTTTGTCATTCCACCGATTACTCTGGACTAGCAGCGCTAAAGTATGTTCGAATACTAAATCTGTCAGGGTCTGACCTGCGCACATTGGAGTGGGTAACAGAGGACTTGCTGTGGGAATCTCTCACTCTAGAGGGATGCACTGAATTGGGGGATCTAAGCCCTCTGGCGGCCCTGCCGTTCCTAGCAGAGGTACTCGCCCAGGGGAGCGGCGTTAGTGATCTGGACTTTGTGGCCCAATGCCCCTCCCTTCAATTGTTGGACATCCGAGACTGCGGGAAGGTGAAGCAGCTTCCACCGCATGGAAAGCATTGTGTGGTACTGCAGAATCATAATGTGATGTAAGAAAAGGAAGGATTCACCTTCTGCCATCAAAAAAGTTTTCTAGGACATTTTTTCGTTATTGGTGTTTCATGGATACGGTTACCATCAGTGTCTTTTTCTTTTCTTTCCTCATCCTCTCACTCTCACTCTCACTCTTCCTTTTTTTTTTTTTTTGTATTTCATTACACCCTAGAATATAGTTTTTTCTTTCTTTTGGTTGTCTACCATTGCCTAACGTTTCCCAAGTTAAAATGAAAGCTTCCGACTCTCGTGCAGGTTTTCACTTTGACTCCCTGAAAACACTCTGTAAGGAGCTGGGGGCCACCACGACGATAAAAAGACTCCTCATCGCCAATAATGGTCTTGCCGCGGTGAAGGGCATCGACTCGATCCGCTCCTGGCTGTACGAGCACACCGGCGACCCGGAGGCGGTCCAATTCGTCGTCATGGCCACCCCTGAGGATTTGAAGGCCAACGCCGAATTCATCTCCCTCGCCGATCACCACGTCCCCGTCCCCGGAGGCCCCAATGGCAATAACTACGCCAACGTGGATCTCATCATGCACACCGCCTTCCAGAACACCTGTGATGCCATCTACCCCGGCTGGGGCCACGCGTCGGAGAACCCGGCCCTCCCAAGGGAGTGCAACAAGTCGAAGCGCGTCGTCTTTCTCGGTCCCTCCGAGGAGGCCATGTTTGCCCTGGGTGATAAAATCGCCTCCACCATTGTCGCCCAATCCAACGGTGTGCCGACGGTGCCCTGGAGTGGTGACTCTATCCGACTGCCGGAGGGTTGCTTCGATGTGGACGCGGTGACGTACGACAAGGCCTATGTGACCTCCCCCGAAGAGTGCGAAGATGCTTGCCGACGCATTGGGTTCCCTGTGATGATCAAGGCCTCGGAGGGTGGTGGTGGTAAAGGTATCCGTTGCTGTAACTCTGCCGCAGACGTCAAGGACATGTACTTTGCCGTCTCCGAAGAGGTCAAGGGTTGCCACATTTTTGTCATGCGCATGCTCACCAACGTCCGTCACTTGGAGGTGCAACTACTCGCCGACAGCTATGAGCGCTGCATCGCCGTGAGAACCCGTGACTGCAGTGTTCAGCGCCGCCATCAAAAGATCATTGAAGAGGGACCCGCCTTTGGGGTTGACCCCGCCATCATCGAGGCCATGGAACAGGCCGCCATCCGTCTGGCGAAAGCCGTCCGGTACCGTGGGCTGGGCACGGTGGAGTTTATGTTTGACAAGGAGACCCACAAGTTTTACTTTCTGGAGCTCAACCCCCGTATTCAGGTGGAGCACCCCGTCTCGGAGCTCATCTCCGGTGTCAATCTTCCCGCCGCCCTCTACTGCGTCGGCATGGGCATCCCCCTGCACCGAATCCCCGAGGTGAGAACCTTTTACGGCGAAAACCCTTATGATACCTCAGAGATTGACTTTGACACCCGAAAGAGTCTTCCGGCCAAAGGACACACCATCGCCGTCCGTGTGACGGCAGAGGATACCGACGAGGGGTTCCGACCCACCTCTGGTAAGGTGGAGGAGATTTCGTTCAAGAACAGCAAAGAATGCTGGGGGTACTTTTCCGTCGGCTCTGGCGGTGAAATTCATCAGTTTGCGGACTCCCAATTCGGTCACATCTTTTCCTCCGGTGAGACCAGAGAAGAGGCCCGCCGTGGCATGGTGTTGGCGCTGCGTAATTTGGTGATCCGGGGCGAGATCCGCACCTCCTCCGCGTACGTACTCGACCTCCTCGAGACGCCCGCCTTCCGGGACTGTGACGTCAGCACGGCATGGCTGGATCAACGGATCGCCAAGCACGCCGAAGAGGTGCCCAATCAGCGCGGCGCCCATAATGCGCTCATCGCCGCCTGCATCTACCGCGGTATTCGCTCCAGCAATGAGGATGCGGCTAAATACATTTCCTTTCTGTCAGCCGGGCACGTTCCATCTACTGACTATTTGGCAAATGATCATATGGAGTCTTATGTTTCCAAGGGAGAAAAGTACACCGTCCGCGCCGGCAAGATCAGCCCCTCCGAGTACGCCATCTCCCTCAATGGCAGCATCATCATCGTCCCTTATCGTATTCTCAAGTCCGGTGCGATCCAGCTGTCGATCGGGTCCAAGACACTCGTCGCCTACGTCGCCGAGGAGCCCAACAGTCTCCGCATCACGATTGGCGGTAAAGTCACCAACTTCACCGGCGACCTCGACCCCACTAAGATATTGGCCGCCGTGCCGGGGCGATTGGTCCGGTATGTGATTGAAAATGACGGGCACGTGAACGAGGGAGGCACGTTTGCGGAGATTGAAGTAATGAAGATGATTTTGCCCCTTCGCGCGAGCACTACTGGTACGCTGCACCACCGCGCCGTCCCGGGCAGTACGGTAGCGATGGGTTCTCTTCTCGGTGAAATCACCCCCGACGACCCCTCCAAGGTGGCCCGCCCCTTCGAGGTCAAAGACCCCTGGCCTGGTGAACTACTGATTGAGAAGAAATTTGAGCGACCTGACGGGGCCACCCGCGCGAGACGGGCGCTGGAGAATCTGTGGAATATGCTGTCCGGCTACCACATCAAGGAAATATCGGCCGAAGAACGCATTCGGGATTCACTGGATGATCTTTCCTCTCTCTTCCTCTCCTCCGTGTCGCTCCACTCTCTCATGCTTCCCTTCCTCGCGAATACCGTGACCGAGGACGTCGTTCAAACCCCTAACGAGAAATTAAAGATTGTGTTTAGCGAGTTTATTGAGCAGTACTTGCGGGTGGAAAGGGCCTTTGATGACCGCAACCGTCAAGAGGCGATTGAGCTGTTACGCAGTGAAATGGAGGACGACCAAAAGGTGTATGAGATGGACTTTGCGCACAATCAGGACTGCCATCACGCCGTCATTCATGGCATCCTCTCTTACTTGGAGAAGAACTACGTTCTCCTCAAAGCGATGCAAGAGCCCCTGTCCTCGTTGGTGGAGCTGCAGTCCTACACGTACGGCACCCTGCTGCTGCAGGCTCGGTATCTCCTCCGTCAATGCACGCTCCCCTCTTTTGCCGAGCGCAAGTCGGAGCTCGCCAAGAAGCTCGAAGAGGGCTCCATTCCCCAGTTGCTGTCGGAGAGCATCGGATACGACCTTCTCTGCTCCATCATGTTTGACCGTCAAATGTCCCATCTCACTCAGCTCTGTCTCGAGTTCTTTGTCCGCAATGAAAGGCGCGATCTGTTTGACGTGAAGGATCTGGACATTTACCGTACCTCGGGCTCCTGGGTGGCCACGTACACGGTGGAGAGCTTGGAAGAGGTGTTGGCGGTGGATGAGAAGAACGCCGACGGGGTAAAGCGATTGGAGAGCGGATTCTGCCTGGTGTTTCCCGAAGATCAAATTCGAAACTCCCTTGGTTCCGTCTTCAAGGAGGTGCTGGTGATGAGCAGCCGGGAGGCCTCGTCCTGCACCGTTTTCTTTAGCACCATGCGCGACGCGAGCCAAGAGGACGTCTCTCAGGTTTGCCGCCGTATTTTGGAAGAGAACGCTGACAGTCTATCCCACCACGAGAATATGCAGACCGTCTATTTCATTGTGCACGGCATGCCCGATGGCCCACACATTTTCACCTTTCGCAAGAGCATCGATTTTCAGGAAGATACGCTCATCCGTAATGTGCTGCCGCAGAACGCCAGACGCCTGGAGCTCGACCGTCTCGCCAATTACGATGTCTCCATGTACCCCACCCCCTTCAAGGAAGTGCACGTGTTCAAGGGCTCCCCAAAGAAGCAAGGAGCCTCGCACCTGGAGAACCGACTGTTTGCCCGCGTGTCGGTGACACCGAACGATATGGGAATGGCCCCGTGGGCCGACGCCACCGATGTGGATGCCGGCCATATGCTCGCCAAGTGTGTCGCTGCCCTGGAGGTGGCCCGCGATGATATCAAGCTCAAGTACCCCCTTAGCAACCATGTTTTTATTAAGATGATCGACCTCACTTTTGACCTAAATGATTTGAAGCGTCTCTTAATCGCCGCCGCCAGCAGCTATCAGCAGCGCCTTATCAACTTGGGTGTCAACGAGGTGGAAATTGCGTTTCAGGTGAAGATCGCGGAGGGGGTGATCCCTATGCGTGTCACGGTGGACAGTCCCTCCGGTTTCGGTATCTCGGCCCACATCTTTTACGAATCTGTCCAGCACGGAGAGACCTTTCTGCACCGCGCTGAGAACGCCGAGGATGTCGCCATCTCCACTCGAGAGATGTCCTCCGAGTTTTTGGTGGACCTCGCCAGCCCAACACTGAAAGGAACTCAAAAGATGCGAACTTTTTCAAAGCTGGAGGCCCTAAAGGATCTGTTACCCTCAAAGAACGATAATTTGATTTCCAGCTTTGCCGCGGAGGTCAGCAACGATGTCAGCAGCAGCGTCATTCCCCTCGGCCCCTATCCCCACCTCAGCAAGACCCAAGTCAAGCGACTACAGGCAAAGGCGGCCAATACCACCTACGCCGAGGATTGGCCCGCGCTGCTGAATCTCATTGTCAAGAAGGACTGGTCCACCATGAAGCGGCTAAGACGTATTTCCCCCCAAGAAAGCCCGAAGCAAATCTTCAAGAAGACCCCTCTTTATATCTCCGCCGATGGATCCAAATTGCTACCGCGAAAGGAGGAGAACAGCCCCACCTCGGGTATGCTGGTGTGGTCGATTGAGTACTGCCCTCCGTCCTACTTTGACTTGGAGAAGCGTCAAGGGGCCTCCCGTGAGATCATCATGGTGGCCAACGACATCACGTTCCAGTCGGGTTCCTTCGCGGTGCCGGAGGATGTGGTGTTCAAGGCGGCCTCGGATTTGGCGAGGCAGAAGAGAGTTCCCTTTGTCTACATCAGCGCCAACAGTGGGGCCCGCATCGGTCTTATCAATGAGGTCAAGAAGAAGTTTCTCGTGGCGTTCAGTGAGAAGAATGAAATCGATCACTTGTACCTGCTGGAGAAGGACTACAAGGAATTGGTGCAAAAGGGAATCCAAATGGACGTCACGGAGAGGGATGTGAATGGGGAAAAGCGCTTCGTCATCAACGGTATTATTGGTGGTCCCGAGGACTACATTGGTGTGGAGAATCTGAGCGGCTCCGGCCTCATCGCTGGTCACATGTCCAAGAATTATAGCTTGATTCCGACCATTAGTATTGTATCGGGCCGCAGTGTGGGTATTGGGTCATATTTGAACCGTCTGGGACGGCGCATCATTCAGACCAACGACTCCCCTCTTATTTTGACCGGTGCCAGCGCCCTCAACCGTCTCCTCGGAAAGGACGTCTATAGCGATAACAGTCAGCTCGGCGGAAAGCAGGTGATGGTGCCGAATGGTGTGACGCACTGGTGCACCAAGCACGACTACGGCAGTGCCCGCACCCTCCTCCGCTGGCTCGATTACGTCCCTCCCGTCGTTCACCCCACCCGCTGCATCCCTCGTCGCCTCACCCTCGCCGTCGACGACCCCGTGGAGAGAGATGTCACCTTTGTGCCCGAGGTCAACACCCCGTACGACCCGCGCTTCCTCGTGACCGGTGTGATGGACCGCAGCGGTCTGTTCGACCGTGGCAGCTGGACGGAGGCGTTGGAGGGCTGGGCCAAGACGGTGGTGGCGGGGCGCGCCACGCTGGGCGGTATTCCCTGCGGTGTGATTCTCGTGGAGACCCGACTGACCAAAAAGTTCAACCCCGCCGATCCCGCCGACCCCACCTCCGCCTCCTCCTTCACGACCCAGGCGGGACAGGTGTGGTTCCCCGACTCGGCCCGCAAGACAGCAGACGCACTCGATGACTTCCACCACGAACGACTTCCCTGCTTTATCTTGGCTAACTGGAGAGGGTTCTCTGGTGGTATGCGGGACATGTACGACGAGGTCCTCAAGTTTGGTGCCTCCATCGTCGACAACCTCCGTGTCTACACCGCCCCCGTGTTCATCTACATTCCCCCCTTCGGAGAGTTACGCGGCGGCGCTTGGGTGGTGGTGGACCCTGTCATCAACCACAACGGCGCCGTAGAGATGTACTGCGACCCCACCTCTCGCGGCGGTATCCTGGAGGCCTCTGGCGTGGCCGAGATCAAATTCCGCGACAACGACGTCCGCGAGCTCATCCGCCGCAGCAAGCCCGAGCTCAACGGGGTGGACCCGAAGAAGGCGAGAGAGGAGGAGAACTCCCTTCTGCCCCGCTACCGCGATGTGGCGGTGCGCTTTGCCGACCTCCACGACACGTATGTCCGCATGAAGGCGGTAGGGGTCGTCCGCGATGCGGTTCCCTGGAAGGACAGTCGCAGAATCTTTGTCGCCAAGCTGAAGCGCAAACTGAAAGAGTTGGACCTGGCGAACGACATTGTCGATGCCCACCGTGCCGCCTCCCTCTCCGAGGCCGTGTCCATGATCCAACAGGCGTACCACGAGGAGAACCCCACCGGCCCGGCCTGGGGTACCGACGATCCGACCCACTTGGCGTGGCTGGAGGAACAAAAGCAGAACCCGCGCTGGGCGGCCGTAGAGGGCGCCGACACCGCCACCCCCATGAGCAGCATTCAGGCACTTTTGCAGCAATGTCAGTCTCCTGAGGCCCTCCGAGAATGTTTTACCGAGATATTCAAAAGCAAAGAACTGGCAGAGGTGGCCAGCGAGGTGTTGAAGACCTCCTACAGCGAAGAGGACGCCGTGTTTGAAGACTAAAGCCGCACAATACCGTTGCCCTTCCTCGTTCGCCGCCCCTCTTATCGTGATTTTTGTAGTTTAATGATTTAACGTCGCGCACGTGGCGTCGTTAAGTTATCTTTTTTTGTAAACGACCTTCCATTTTTTTTTTCTAACTAATTCTTAATTAACTACTAGCCGACTACTATGTTCGTGCTCTTCAATAATTTTTTCTGGTTTTTGTCTTTCCGGGGAGTATTCTATTGCTTCCTTCCTTGTGGATTCGTGCCCTCTTTCTCTTTTTTACCTTTTGCTCCTTCCCCTTTTTTTTTTTCTCTCTATTAAGTGATAGTCGTTTTTTGTTGTTGTTTTTAGTTTAATTAATTATTTTCACTCCCATTTTCTTGATTACGTAAACGATGAATGAAGAAAAGAAGGTCAACACCGGCAACGGTCTACCTCAGCCTCCCAAAAACGATCACAACGATCCTTTGGAAAGTGTGTTAGGCACTCGCCCGGAGTGTAAGTATGTCAAGCGTAAATTGCTAGGACAGGGAAGCTTCGGTAGTGCGTGGCGAGTAGAGGAGACGGCGACCGGTCTGGTCTACGCCGCCAAAGTGATGGACCTTAATAACATGACCGCAAAGGATCGAGGGTTCGTCACTAATGAGGTCAAGTGCCTTTCCCGCTGCCACAACCCACACATTGTGCGCTGCGTGGACTCGGTCGAAAAGGACGGCATGCTCCTTATTGTGATGGAGTACGCGGACGGCGGTGACTTGTACAAGCAGATCAAGGCCCGCCAGCAGTCCACCCGTTACTTCAAAGAGCACGAAGTGATATTCATCTTTCTCCAACTCTGCCTAGCACTGGATCACGTGCACAGCAACAAGATGATGCACCGTGACTTGAAGACCGCCAATATTTTGCTCACCACCACCGGACTGGTCAAACTGGGGGACTTTGGTTTCTCCCGACAGTACGAGGACTCGCTGTCGAACGCGGTGGGATCCACCTTCTGCGGCACGCCCTACTACCTTAGTCCCGAGCTCTGGCAGCGTCAGCCGTACAGCAAGAAGAGCGAGATGTGGGCCCTGGGGGTGGTCTTGTACGAGGTCATGGCCCTTAAGCGCCCTTTCGGGGGTCGCAATATGGATGAACTCATCAATAACATCTGCCACGCCAAACGGCCGCCGCTGCCTGACCGGTTCAGTCAGGAACTTAGGACGATCTGCGACCAGCTGCTGTCGTTGAAGCCGGAGGACCGCCCGTCCATTCGCCGCCTCTTCAAGGACCCTTTCATCATTGGCCACCTACAGACGCTGCAGCGGAGCGTGGAGCGACACAACCGAATCCCCGCCGACGTGAGGGAGCAAATAGCGGAGTGTGTGACGGTGGCGCTCAACCCGGAAAAGGACTACGAGGGACTTCACATCACCCCTTTCAAGGGCATCGTGAAGCGCCACACCGCCAACGGTGGCTGGCAGGACTGGGAGCTCTCGCTCGACTCCAAGAACATCACCCTACGACAGGTCTCCGGGGATCAGGTGGAGAGCTTTGAGACGGCCACGCTCACCTCTGTCTGTCCCATCGATGAAAGTATCGCGATGGAGCGTTATGTGTTTGCGCTGAAGAATCAGAGAAATAGAGCGTTCTGGCTGAAGGCGAACGACGCCAAGTCGTTTAACCAGTGGATGGAGGCACTGCAGTCCGCGACCCCGTAGGGGCACTTCTAGTTTACCGAAAGAATAATCCCTTTCCTCCGTCTAAGGGGGGAAACGGGAGTGATGTAATAACAAAAACAGCAATATCGATTTTCCCCGAGCAAAAGAGAATAATTAAAAAAAAAAAGTTTTTTACTATACATACATTTTATTTATTTGCCATTAGCTCTCTCTTTCTCTCTATTTCTATTCATTATACCCATTGAAATAAAATGTGAATTATTTTATTTCATTTCTTTTTCCATACCTTTTCATATTTGTTCTTCTATACATAAAAATCTCAAAAACAACAACAAAAAAAGAACTTCTGTCGTCGCCAAAATGCTTGCAAGCATTATTGTATCCCTCTGTCTCTGGTGACTTTTCACTCTCTGAAAATAAATTATCTATCTTTTCTCTTTTCTTTTCCGTTAGTGTGTTTTCAGAAATATCATCCTTTAAATCAATACATTTCAGCATAATGGGTTACCTCTCCTCTGTTTTGGACATGGCCCGCGTCAAGTGGGATATGAAGACGAGCCAGTTGAAGTTCGACAAGGACCAGGAGGATCTTCGGTTCTGCTACGACATCCTCAGCTGCGTCTCCCGCTCTTTCGCGGTGGTGATTCAAAAACTGCACGATCCCGATCTGAGGGACGGCATCTGCATCTTCTATCTCGTCCTCCGCGCCCTAGATACCGTCGAGGACGACATGAGCATCCCGGTCGAGTTCAAGCTGAAGGAGCTGCCCAAGTTCCACACGCACCTCGATGACCTTGAATGGACCATGAGCAACGTCGGTAAAGGCAAGGAGTTGGAGCTGTTGGAGAAGTTCCCTTGCGTGTCTCGCGAGTTCCACAAACTGAAGGAACCTTTTCAGGTGGTGATCAAGGACATTTGCGAGAAGATGGCCAACGGCATGTGCGACTTTCTTCAGCGCCCTGTCGTGACGACGGAGGACTTTGACCTCTACTGCTTCTACGTCGCCGGCCTCGTCGGCTACGGTCTCACCCGTCTCTTTGCCAGCTGCGAGTACGAGGACCCCCACCTCGCCGACGACCTCACCAACTCGTATCACATGGGACTGTTCCTCCAGAAGACGAACATCATTCGCGATTATTTTGAAGACATTCTCGAGGACCCCCCGCGTGTGTTTTGGCCTCGCGATGTGTGGAGCAAATACGCCACCGACCTCAAGGAGTTCAAGGACCGCGCCAACGAAAAGAAGGGACTGGAGTGTCTGAACGAGCTGGTCACCAGCGCCGTCCGCCACATCCCCTTCGTGATTGACTACCTCAGCCTGCTCCGCGAGCCCTCCGTCTTTCAGTTCTGCGCCATCCCGCAGGTCATGGCCATCGGCACCCTCGCGGCGGTGTACAACAACCCCGACACCTTCCACATCAAGGTAAAGATGTCGAAGGCGGCCAGCTGCCGGGCGATGGTGCATTCCACCGACATGTACAGCACCATGGGGATGTTCATAGAGTACATGGATGAGATGATGAACAAGCTGAACCCCGAGGACCCTTCCTACGAAGAGATTAAAAAGTCTCTGGAGGAGAGCCGCGCCAAGATGACCCGCCTGAGAGAAGAAAACGTCCCCGTTCCCTACATGAGAAGCCTCATGTCCAAGTACCCCGGACTGGGCGGCCAGCTTCTCCTCAATCTCATTGACCACGTTTCTTCCTTCTTCTCCACTGGTGAACAGCCCGCGCTCCGCCACTGATAATGCTTGCTTTAAAGATGATGTCATTTCTATGTAACTTCATTTTTTTCATTGAATTAAGATTTATTTTTATTTTTAGTTTTCTTCAGGCTTTCTTTATATCTTTATATATAC
>AUXL01000082.1:0-21830 GCA_000482185.1 Angomonas desouzai | reverse complement strand
CACTATGTAGAGACATACAAAGAAATAACAAAAGAAAAAAAAAAAAAAAATTTAACCAAACAATAATATTAACTTTCAGAAAAAATAAATAAAATAAAATAAAAAATAAATATATTCAAAGACATACTTATTTTTATATCATATTTATGTTTATTCTTTCACGATTGCAAATATATAAGAAGTAAAATAATAGTAAAAAAAAGAGGGGTGTGGCAGCACTAAGTGAGCATAAGGTGTGTATAGAAATATGGAGCAAAGGGACTGTGAGGGACCGAATATGATGGCAGAAAGAGTGTAGTAAGACCTCCCACCACCATCATCATCATTGTATTTAAGCCTTGAGGGCGGCGGCGAGCTGTGCCCCCACAAACTCCCAGTTCACGACCTTCCACAGCTCCTTCAAGTAGTCCGGTCGGCGGTTCTCAAAGTCTTTGTAGTACGCATGCTCCCACACATCCGCGGTGAACACCGGTCGGAGGCCGGCGGTGAGGGGGCAGCCCGCGTTGCTCGTGTTGTCGAGCACCAACTTGCCGCTCTTGGGGTCGACGCAGAGCCACGTCCATCCGCTGCCAAAGTTATTGGCCCCCGCGGCCTGGAACTGTTCCTTGAACTGCGCCACACCGCCAAAGTCCTTCGTGAGGGCCTCCTCCACCGCCTTGGGCATCGGCTTGCCGTTGGGGGTGAGGCAGTGCCAGTAAAAGGTGTGGTTGAAGTGCTGGGCGGCCTGGTTGAAGGCGACCTTCTGGTCCGGCTTGTCGGCGAGCTCGAGAAGGAGGGCCTCGATCGTCTTGCCCTCGTTGCCTTTGATAAGGGTGTTGAGCTTATCGACGTAGGCCTTGTGGTGCTTGGTGTAGTGAAGCTCCATCTGCCGGGGGCTGAGGACGGGGGCGACGCCGTCCTTCCACTCATAGGGCAGCTTGGGGAGCTCGGCGGGGTACTTGAGGGTGGGGAGAGAGCTGTAACTCATGACCGCGGCGAAGCGGGGGGTGGCGGCGAAGCGACGGAACATACTTAGTAAATAGAGTGGATAATCGATAGAAAGGAAATGAACTATGGGGTAGAGGGAAAATGGAGAAAAGGGTAGTGCGATGAAATAAGAATACAAAAAAATCATAATCTGCAGAAACAAAAAGGATAAAGAAAAAAGAAAAAAAGGAATATTAATGTGATCCAGTGAAAGCTGCTACGCTAGGAAGGCAGTTCCTGCACCCCCGCCAGCCGTCGGTCCCTCGTCACGTCCACCGCCCTGTGCCGTCGCTCCACCTTGAACTCGATCTGCAGTGTATCGCAGTACGACTGGCACTGACGCACCGCACGGCGGGAGAGGACGTGATGGCGGTGCCCTCCGCCCCCATCCGGCCCACCCGTCCGCACCAGTGCGCGTACTCCGCGGTGGACTGGGGGGAGGCGAGAAGGATGACGTGCGTCAGCCCCTCCACATCCAGACCCCGCACGGTGCTGCAGCGGCAGAGGATGAAGTGGCGGGCGCTGGCGGTGGGGAGGGGGGCCAGGGCACTCTCGGAGGGCAGCGCGACCCCTTTCGTGTCCTCTACTGCCATCGCCACGCGGTCGTAGCGGCGCCGTGACGGCTGCGTCGCCTCTCTCTTCCGCACGGTCCGCTGCACCAGTCGTTGGGTCTCTTCTCTCCGCCGGTGGCGCAGCGCCTCGTCGACGCTGTAGTCCATCCGCTGCACCGTAAACGCCTCCCGCCCCTTCCGCCGCCCCCACCGCCCTCTGAGAGGGGAGCAGCACCCGCTCCAGGAACACCTCCACCTCCGCGCTGTCAGGGAGGATGAGCAGTATCTTCTCCTGCGGGAGAGAGGGGTCATCAGCACTGGCCGACCGACAGCACCGGCGGGTGGCGAGGGTCAGCACCTCGCACTGCTCTTCCAGCGTGTCGGCGGTGTAAAAGTAGTGTCGGATATTAGGCGGCACACTAGTCCTAGACACCGCCTGCTGCACCTCCTCCAGTCGCCGCGACCCTTCGGCGGTGTTGCCGCTGCCGACGTGCACGGCGTTCTCAAAAATACGGCTCGAGCGCTCCCCTAATAGGTTTTTCTTCATGTAGCGACGGAGGTGGTTCACCGTGGAGCCGGCGAGGGTGGCGCTGGTGAAGACGATCTGCACGGGGGCCTGGTACTTGGTGTGCCTGTAGAGCTCCTTGAGCAGAAGGGTGCCGGGGGCGGTGGGGTCGGTGCTGGGCATCACCTCGTCTACCTCGTCGACCACGATGAGATCCAGCGAGGGGATCACGGGCATGAGGTTGAAGGAGTAGTTCTTTTTTCCTTTGGTGTCCTCGCGGCGCATCACCGCCCGTTTCCGTCGGCTGTAGAACTCCCACAGCACGGCGGGGGTGGCGACGACGATGTAGGGTCGGTTGTCAATCGTGCCCATAATGTGGTGGTAGTTGCCCTCCTCGCGGACGAGCTCTTTGGTAAGGCGGCGATAGACCATCCCCGCCGGTAAGTCCCCTGTTGCCGCGAACACAAGACGATCGTCGTTGGGGTGCCACCACATCTCCCGCAGCCACCGCTCCACCTGCAGGCAGAGGAAGTCATTGCTGACCAGTATAATCGTAGAAAATAGCTTCATGGGACCGTCGCGCATCAGACGCGCAATGACCCCTGCGCAGAGGGCAAAGGTCTTGCCGGTGCCGGTGGGGGCGCACACCGCCACGTCCTGGTGGGCATAGAGGTGTTGCAGCAGTCGGGCCTGCACCGACGTCAGTCCCGCCGCCCTACTCGCACCCCTCTCTCTAAAGTGTGCCTCCATGTAACTGACCAAGTGCGCTGGGAGACCCATTCGGTCGGGGTCGATTCTAGCGACGGCGTCCTGACTGCCGGGGGTCTCGCCGTCGCCGTAGTCCAGCACAATATCATGGAGGGAGGGAAGGTCCTGCAGGGGGGCTGGGCGCTTGGGAGTGAAGACCATTGGTCGACTGTCGGAGGAGCGAAGGTCCGTGAACTCCTCCGGTACCTCACGGAAGCGTCGTGGCAGCCGCCGCTCCGGGAGCCACAGACGACACAGGCAACGTCTCAGCATACTAGGAAAGGAAAAAAGGCTATCTGTTACCCTAATGCACTACAGTGGGGGAGAAGAAATATATATACAAACACTTCAGTTGTTCACCACTAAAAATAAATTGGCAGTACAGTCATTCATGAAGATCAAAATAAAAAACATTAGCGTACTTCCTAATACTAGAATTGAAATTTCAAAATATATTTCCCATGCACCACTAAAACATTTTGAAAAAAAAAAAAATACCTAAATCACTACGTCGACATCAGAGGGAGATGGAAGTGTGTGCCTACTCCTCCGCCTCGCTCTCGGTGTCATCCGCGGAGGAGTCATCCTCCTTGGGACGGACGATAGGGGCCGTACCGCCGGGCATGAACTGAGGGCAGCGGTGGCGCATGGTCTCTAGGGCGGTGCAGGTGGTGTACGTGGCACCGGAACAGATAATGTTAAGGGCAGGCATAATAATAAGATAGAAAGAGCTAGAACTGTGAAAGGGAAGAACGAAGAGTATTCGAACAAAGGAGAGGAAAGCAACAAAAAAGGAGTGCAAAAATTAAGAAAAAGTATCATGGAATGGTATATACGAATTTTACATATCGCAAACTTGTTTTGATTGATACAGTGGTGATGGTCGATAACAACAGAAGAGATCGTTTTGTCATTTATTATAATTTACATTTCTCTTTTTTTTTTTGCGGAAATGGAATAAAAGGACAAAAGATTTCAACTGTAAAGGACGTGGACTTCTTTTCTTTATTTTCTTTCCTATCGTTTCTCTCTTTTCTACAGAAAGAGATATTCAAAGCGACGGAAATCGACGAGTGGGGCCTTGCGTTCTAACTCCGAGGCAGAGGCGTAGAAGTCGGCGCTGACGTCGATGGCCCCCTGTGCCTCCCGCACCACCCCCAGTCCCTGGTGCGCCTCCGTGTTGAGTAGCTCGCAGCGAATGGCGCTGGTAAAGAGGTGCGCGGCCTGCGTGTACTTGCCCTCCCTCTCCCGCTCCGACAGCAGCTGGCTCCCCGTCTCGATGAGCTGGAGAGTGCCGAGGAGGGAGTAGGCCTCGCTGTGGCCGGCGTACACCTCGATCGCCTTGAGCAGCTGCGTCCGCACCACTTCAGTATCGGCGAACAAGCGGCGGTCGTCCTTCGCACGGCTCAGCATCTTGAGGGTGGCCGAGCCCCGCACCGAGGCGGTGAGCGAGAAGGCGCCCCCCTCCGTCCGTGCCTCCGGGCAGAGGCGCATGCTGCCTAGTAGGTTCAGGTCGCGCACACACGGCAGGGGTTGCTGGTGGGACTGGATCTCTAACATGGACCGCCTCGCGCTGCTGCAGAGCAGGTCGGCCAGCGCACCGGGGTGGTTTTTATTTTCCTTGACAATGTAGGACACGCCAGCCTCCACCGCGACCTCGGCGATGCTACTGGCACCGGTGCGCACCGCGACGTGGGAGAGCAGCGCCCAGTGCCCCGCGATGCGTGCCTTTCGCTCCTGAGAGGAGTTGTTCTGCTGCAGGCCGTCCTCCTCGCCGGGCACACACCGCACCAACAGAGAGGGAATCGTGTTCTTGCGCTCCTTTCCGTCCGGCTCGTCGCGCACCTCCTTGGTCTGCTGCTGCAGTCTGCCGAGGGCGACGGCGAGGTCCTCCATGATGAAGGTGGAGAGTACTGATGAGAGGCACTGCAGGAGGCCTTGACGGCGGTGGAGAGCAGAGCGGAGGGGATGTCGTCGGTGTACAGTGACTGCAGGCGAGCGAGCACGAGGCCCGCCTTGTCGTAGCTGCTGTCCACGGTGTGCAGCAGGGCGAGTAACAGAAGGCCGAGATAGTTATTGCCGTCGGCACGGAGGAGATGGCTGACGCGGGCGCGGGCGGCGGGGAGGTGACCGAGGAAGGCGAGCAGCCAGCACAGTCGGGCGAGAAAAGCGAGGTCGTGCTTCGAGGGGCTCTCCTCGGCGACAATCTCTTCGCAGGTGGAATCCGCCGCCTTGGCCGCGAGAGAAAACAGCTCCTCCTTGCTGCTGCGCTCTTGAAGGAGGGAGCCCTGGTGATAGCAAGCAAAGGCTACGCAGGTGGTAGTGAGGCGACTGCGGTGGATCTGGGCGGCCATCAGCGCCAAGTCCAGGCACGCTTGGAGGTGAGGACGGAGCGGTCCTGCAGCGCGGCGGCACTCCCTGCGGTGAGGACGAAGGTGGCTTGCAGCCGCTGCACGGAGATCCCATGTCGCTTCGCAATCGACTCTGTCGAGAGGGTGTTGGCCCTCTCCTCCTCTTCCTCATTCCGGGCAGAGAACACGGGCTCATCGCCCTCCTCCGCGGGGCCGCCGTTCTGCCGTTCGTCTTCCTCCTCCTCCAACAGCGCCTTCGCGGTCTCCTCGCACATGTCCAGCGTGCGGGAGCGGAACTGGGGGCTGTTGAAGTACAGCTGAGGGGACACCACCGTGAGCCACTCCGACCCCTTCACTGGAGGGGTGCGCGCGCTGGAGGTGTTGGTGGCGTCCTTCACACGGGGGGTGTAGGAGGGCGGCGTCACGTAGGAGCGCTTTACTCTAATATCTTTGGTCTTGCTCATTGATAGTCGATACTACTAGGATACACTAAACTAAGGGGGATAAAGGAGAGAGAAGGGGCAAAAATTTTCCACAACGTAAAATAAAGACACCAAATTACAAAAAAGAATTAAAAATTGGAAATAGATTTGAAAACATTCGTCCGCCTCGGTGGCGTTACGGTTACACCCACAAACGGTCATGCACGAGAACACGATTGCCACCGCCGTAGAAATCGGCGGGGGCGCGGCGGATAATATCGTCCCCGTCCTTCAGCGAGACGAGCTCCATGCTTTGGTTCAGCACACCGCACACCAGAGGGCAGCCCTGGTACACCGTGTCGTGCACCTTCTCTGTCAGCTTGAGCGCCTCCTCCACAGAGGACATGCGGACCAACACAGCGCCGGTGAACACCCCAGTCCTATCGTCGATGGAGAGGCGGAGAGAGACGACGTTGCCGTAGCGGGAGGCGATCTCTCTTAGCTGACTCTCGTGTAGATAATACGGAAAGCCGTCTATCAAAATATCTGGCACAAAGCCCTCCGCGTCGTCCTCGGAGCTGGAGTCGGTGGAGGAGGAGAGGGAGGAGGAGCTCGTGCTGCCCTCGCTGCCGCTCCGCCTCCGCTTCCTCGTCTTTTCCTTTTCGACACGACGGGGTGGGATCTTTTTGAGGTCCGCAGTAAACACGGTCGCGCAGTTAGCAAGCATGGCGTCGACATCGTGCAGCGTGAAGCAATTCTCCTCCAATTCTCTGTGGTGAAAGGCAATAAAGACGAGCTCGCGGTAGTAGGCGCGCTGCACCGCCATCAGTGCGTTTTGATACGAGTCCACTGTGATGATGAAATCCTGAAGTAACAAAGCATCAGGGGTGGTGTGGTAGAGCTGGCAGAACCACCGCGTCGTCGCCATCCCCAGGTCCGCCTCCTGCACCGATATCTGCTGCACCGTCTCGCAGTCTGTCTGACCGTAACGGCCAAAGTAAGGGTTCATCGACTCCTTGTTGAGCCGGTCGGTGTGCACCATGCGGACATAGAGATGCATTAGCTTCTTCTTTTGGAACCGCGGTGGGCGCACACTGAGATAGGGGGTAGAGAGGATCTCCTCTCGGGTGCGGGTGGGCTCAGTGGGCCGATGGGGGGTGTCGGCGGTGGCGAGGGATGGTCGCTGCGGTGTCGTCTCGCCCTCCCCCTGGGCGGGGGTGTACGGTGTCTTGGCAGGGGAGGAGAAGGGGGAGGGTGCCTCGGCGGGGGGGAGGAGGGGGGTGGTTTTGAGGGAGAGCGGCCGGACCGTCTTGGAGCGGGGGGCCTCGCCGTGCACCTCGGGGAACTCTAGAAAGGACAGCACCAGTCGGCTCACCCGCGATACGCTGACGGAGTACTCCTGCATCGCGGGGAGAGACTGCCAGCACTCGAGGGGGGCGCGCTTCTCCAGCACCCGGCGCAGGCAGAGCAAGGTGAGCTGGGCCAGTCGCTTCGCCTGCGGGGCCATCACGCTGTAGAACATGGGGTAGACGAGCTGATTGCGCTCAAAGACACGGAACAGCTCCGGTACTAGTTGGAGCTGTCTGGATAGCTGATAGCAGCGGAGGTCACTCTCTGCGGCGTCCATTTAGAGGCAACTAAATTTTTGCTAAAGGGAATGTACTTTGAAGAAAGGAGGGAAAGGGAAGGGGTTGATTTCAAAAGGGAAGAGAAACTCTATAATTTTGCTTTCGCGACTATATATTGGCATTAACATTATTTTTCTTTTATTGTTTTACGATTATTAATGATGCATTACTCGAAATGTTAGGTTGGGTTCACGACTCACTACTGGTGTCGGACTAGAGCGTGGACAGCAGTGCCTTGCGGTACTCCGCCGCCATCCCGGTCCACTGCTCTACGATGGCGGTGAGCACGCTGGGCTGCAGGGGGGTGGGGGAGTAGAACTGGATATCGATCACCTGACTATACTCATCCACCACCACAATCGCCCCGGTCTCGCAGACATACTCTTCTATCGCGCTAGGGTCGGAGAGCAGTCGCATCTCTCCCGCCGCCTTACTAAAGTGCACGCCGTAGGTCCCGGCGACCGGCGTCCGCAGCAGACGCACCGGCACCGCCTCTACGGTGTCCCCATTAGGCAGCCGCGACCGTGGCAGCGTGAGGCCGTGAAGGGCCGCCAGCGCCGCGTGCAGGCAGGCCGCCCGGAGGCCCCCGTCCACGTGGAGGCAGGTGAGGGTGAGGGTCAGCACCCAGCACGCCTCTCCTTCTAAAATCGACAGCTTCTCCATATCCAGACAGCTCGTCAGTACCTCCCGCACGTACCCCTCCGCCACCCGCAGCGGCATCTCCTCCTGCTGGCTGGAGAGCACCTGGCCGCGGCTGAAGAGGCCCCCGCCCTCGAGGCGGCTCATCAGCAGAGGGGCGGTGACGTGCACGTTGAGGCGACCTTGGCGGGGGGTGCCGGGCCACGGGGGGCCGAACACACCGTGCACGGCGGCATTGACACACCGACCGCTGTCGTCGGTGTACAGCACCGAGGAGAGCAGACCGTCGCCCTCCGCGTGGGTCTCGCGCACAACCTGAGGGGGGCGTACGGCGCCGAGCGCACGGCCGTCCAGCCGCGCCCCTTTGGCTAGAAGCTCTATGGAGTAGTCCGCATACGACCGCAGCTCCACCGAGCCGGTGTCAGGGAGGAGAGACATTCTACTAAATATATATAGAAAGCGGGTTTACTGTTGAGGGGTGGAAAGAAGGGAAGAGAATGAAGTGATATAGGGAAGGGGAAGGAGAGGCGAGAATACAAAAACAATCAACAAAAAACGATAAATATGTTTCAACTCAAATTTTAATGTTGGTGGTCCATGATGATGGTATTGTTCTTTACTGGGTAATTTTGTTGTTTTTGTAGTCATTCCGGGTTCAGTATACAGTTAAAAATACAGAAGAGAAATACATATATGAGATGCGCCGGCTAAAAATATATATTTGAAGTATAATAATAAATTAATAAAAAAAAAGAGAGAAAGGGCTAAGAATCCTCAACAGCAACGACAACGAAGAGTTGAAGTTTTTTTCTTTCCTTGTTTTCTTTCCTTCTCCTTTTCCTTTTCCTCTTCTCTTTTCATCTTATTCAAATCTACGTGTACATATGCTTGTAATATGTATGCGTCAAAAATACAGAAAAAAAAAACAATGAAATTCAACGAATAAATGTACGATGAAAAGATGAGAGTGGCAAGGGGAATCCCGATATAGTGTATTGTATGTATTATATTCCTCCTTCCCTTACGCCGCCACCTTCGCTCCGCAGGATGGACAGAACCGGCACTCAATGCCAGCAATCTTGTTCCCGCAGCTACCGCAGAACTTGGGGGCAGGGCCGGTCGAGGTCACCGACTTGCGGGCCTCCGTCTTCTTGGGCGCGGCCTTCAGAGGGGAATGCTTCTTGGCCGCTGGCTGCGGTTTGTTTCGCTCAATGCAGACCTCCTCGTGCTTGCCGACCCGCTCGGGGTTGAACTTGCGGCCGCAGTACTGGCAGGGGGTGAGACTGGTTTCCTGTGCCTGCTGCTCCATCTTGAAGCGGGACTGCACATTCTTAAAGCGAGAGACATTATTAAGCTGAATCTTCTTTCCGGTGCCCTCGCCGAACTCTCCCGTTTCTCCATTGTACTCTTCATTGCCGGCGGGCGGTGCCTTGGCGGACTTGCGGCGGGCCGCGGGGGCGCTCGTGGCCTCCTGCTGTTCTGGCACCTCTTCTGGCTGGCTGGGCGGGGCCGCCGGGGCGCTCTCCCCCGCGGCGCTGTGGTGAGAAAGCTGGCCTCCCTCTCCTCCACCTCTACTCTCTCCACCGAGACAGAGGGCTCCATATCGGCGGGGCGGGAGGGCGAGCTCGTCTCCTGCTCCGCCTCCTCCTGCATCGAGCGCGACATGGAGGACCGCCGGCCCTGCACCACCGACGGCGGCATGATGGGCTCCTCCTCGAAGTGGACCTCGTCACTGTCGTCGTCGCTGTTGTTCTTCTTTTCCTGAATGGAGACTTTTCGAGGCTGAGAGGGGCGCTTGCTGATGGCCTTGGCGGGGGCACCCTTGCCGACACCGCCGCTGCCCGGTGGAACGCTGTCCTCCCCTGCCTCCTCCGGTATGGCGTAGCTCCCTGACGCCTTGATGGGCTGCTCGCCGCTGGTGGCCCCCGCCGTCGCCGGGCGGGCCGCGCTAGGGGACTTGGCTACCGCTGGCTTCTCCTCTGGTGGGGGTGCGCTCTTCACGGCGGAGGCGGTGGAGGGGCGGGCGACCGGCTTGGCGGCGGCACCGGGCTTGCAACTCCTCAGGTGCACCTGCAGCCGGTCAGGTAGAAAGGTACGGCCGCAGTTGGGGCAGGGAGACAGCGCATTCTGCGTGAAGGCCTCCATCTGTGCCTGATTGTACGCGTCCGTGTACTGCGCCTTCTTGCCTTTGCCACCCGCCATGCCGCCGCCAGCGGTGGGGGCTGCGTTGGGGTCCGCGCCTCTCTCCAACATACGCTTCTCGTGGGTCTCGGGGTCGACCGGCTTCGGTCCTCGCGTCGCCGGGTCCCCTCTCTCCCACTCTATCATCTTCTTGAGATAGCACTGCGGTCGGTGGAAGGAGATGCTAGAGTGGCCGAACTGCCGGCCGCAGAGATAGCAAAAGATAAAGTTGGGACCAGTGCTGGAGCGGGGAGTCGAGCCCGCCTTCTTTTTGGTGGATTTTTTACCCGAGGCCTCAGGCGGGCAGCCCTTGCGGCGCTCCTTCTCCAGCAGCTCTTGAAGGCCTCTGGAGACGATGAGGTCTGGGTCGTCGGGCTTCTCTACGCTACGGCGGGAGGCCATGGTACTAGGTAAAGGCTAAAAGTTGGGAAAGGGAATAATAATATGAGCTGGATATGTATACTAGAACCTATAACAGAGAGAAGAGAAAGAAAAGGAGAAGGTGGAAGGGACTCAATAACAAAAAAGGGTAACCAAGTAAAAAGAGAAATGCGAAACGTCAATATAAAAACGGAAAAGAAAAATAAGAAAATGTCATCTTCGATAAAATTTAGATGAATATAAGTTTTGTTACGGTGAAATGCTTCAGGTCAAGGTTGAAATAAAACAAAAAAGAATAACGCTACTTTCCCTCCCGAAACGACAATGATATGACACTACCCCTCAGAAGTGGAACAGCAAGAGCGCTTTTTTTTATTTGCTTTACTTCTTCTTCTTCTTCAACAGGTGCTTGGGAACATAGGGAGCAACGCCGCCCATCAGCACGGTATCGATCTCCACGTCCGAGAATATATGATGCTTGAACCGCTTGGGGAGATCCTCAAAGCTGTCTACGACGGTCCTCTCCTGTTCCCCGCGGACGCCCTTGGAGGCGGCGAAGGCGGCGGTGCCGGTGCGGACGCTGGTCTGCGCCGAGGGAGGTGGGGGGAGGCCGCTCTTCGCGATCGCATACGTGAAGCGGATCATGGGAACATGGCGGACTAAACGGGAGTGGAACATGTGTAATGAAAAGTAGTAAAAAATGAAAAACTTTCTGCTGTGTGGAAGTTGATGGGAAAGGGGGAGAAAGGCGGAAAATGTATTGTTGAGTAAAAGAGAGAGTCCCCATTGCCGTAACATTAGCTTACAAGCGACCGAAAAGATTATAAAAAAAAAAAAAAGGAATATAAACTGTGAAAGAGTTTCCTATCCGTTCACAAACGCAGCGATATCACCACGTAGGAAACGAAGGAGGAGGACAGCACGTCCACGTCAACAAGGCCGCACCCCAACGAGGCGATGGTGTGGCGCGCCTTCACCGCAAAGTACACTTCCTCTTTGATCTCGCTTAACAGACCCTCTGTCTGTCGCACGTTGCTTCCCCACACCACCTCGACGAGGGCGACAGTCAGCGCTCCACCGGACTGGACATGAGATTCTATGAGCGCGTGAAAAGCCTTACGGTTCTCTCCCTCTTGGGAGGAGAGGAGGAAGAGCACGGCGTCCTCCTTGGCCTCTGCAGGGGCTGGGAGCGCGGCCTGGACCACCGCGGTGAGGGCGGAGGACAGCAGCAGGCGGCCGGCTGGGCCGTGCGAGAGGGCGGTCTGGTAGGAGCGGTCCTTGCGGGCGAGAGGGTAGGACTCCGTCAGTGCCTTCAGCGGTGGCGAATGAGGTGCGGTCCAGGGGGGCGACCACACGCCAGCGCCGGTCCTGAAGCGGCCTCTCCCCTGCAAGGACGGTGAGGAGCACCGAAGCGGCGGCCTCTAGGGCACCGTCGTGCCGGAAGAAGGCGTTCTGCGTCCCCTCCAGCCCCTCCTCCGGGTGCGAGACCGCGTAGAGCAGTGAGCTGTGGACAAGGGGGACCGCCCCCTTCACCTCCCCAGTCGGCCACGCACAGGTCACTGACCGCTCTCCCACTGTCGTGTATTCCTCGAGCGTCAGGTCGCGGCGCAGACGGGGGTGCAGGCACTCCGCGGTGCGCTCCGCCAGAAAGACCACGCCCACCGTGAGGCGAGGGATCAGCGGGGCGGCAAGCTCGACGGTCTGCAGGAGCTGCTGCTCCTCCACGGAGAGGACATCAGCAGGGTGGGAGGGAGTGCAAAGAGGGCTCTGAGGGCCGCTGCGGGGGACGTCCTTCTCCAGCACTAGAGAGAGGTGGAAGCCCTCCTCGGTCTGCACCACAAACGCCCCCCGCAGCGACCGACGTGCACTGGTGGGGAGACCCCTAGACCACTCTGTCAGCCGCAGGGGCAGTCGCTTCTGCTCGAGAGTCAGCAGCAGGCACTGAGGGTTAGCTGAGGGGGAGTGGTGGAAGGCGCCCTCTCCCTCTCCGTCATAGCAGTAGTACACCTCCTGCAGTCGGTGAAGGGATGCAGGGACTGTGAAAGGGGCCTGCAGTGAGACCGGGACGGAGTGGCGCCGGCCGATACCGCTGGCCTGAAGGGCGGCCTGCAAGGTGGTCTGTTTGAGGGAACTGCTGCGGTGCTCTAAGGAAGGAGAGGGGAGCGCGTGCAGCGCCATCCAAGGGCACCGCTGGCACGCCCCGGAGGCGGCATGGGGGCAGGGCAGTGGGCGAAGGACACGCGGTGGTCTGCTCTCTCTCTTCCGCTTTACCTCATAAAGGTCAAATGAGACGCCCTTTGATTTGATGAGCTCCTCGAAGCGCTTTTGACTCGTCCGCCACAGTGTGCCCGCCGGAATCCCTGACAGCAAGACACGCCGCTGCCGCAGCACCTCTGGTGAGACAGGCCCCCGCCGCACCAGCGAGGCCGACGCCTCACACCCAAAGGGCGTCATCTCCGTTCCCTTCACTACCGTGAAGACAGTAGAGGCGGCATTTGGGGAGCGGCTCTGAGGTTCGCCAGTGGAGAGCAGTCTACGGACATACTTCTTTAGCATTGATGCTTATTGTTACAAGGAAAAAGAGGGAAAAGAAAAAGGGAGAAACGAATTTGTGGAAAGTGTACAGAGCAATTTTTTATCAACCTTGAGTTGACGCTGTTACACGATATCACATTTTTAAACTAAACTCATCATCTGTTTTTGTTTATATAGATGTATGTATGAAAGAAAAATTGATTCTATAGACGTGATTAATCTAAATGGTCAGCAAACGGAATGTAGTAGAGATGGAAAAATGAGGAATTCTCTGTTCTATCGGTGCAGGATCCCCATCAGTACCGAGAAGGAAGGAAAAGAGAAGGGAACTACCTTTCCTTTCTTTTCCTTTTCTTTACTCGTCTCTTAAATACCGCTAGAGCCGGAGGAGCTATCCGACTCAAAGTCACTATCGGAGTCGCTGCTGTCCTTCCCATCCACTTTAAAACTAATAGAAGAGGAGTTATCGCTGCTGTCGGAGTCACTCCCAGACGACGAACCCGAGCCGGAAAAGTCGCTGTCACTGTAGTCACTCTTGGAGCCTTTGCTCGTACTACCCGCATTGACGCCGCTGTCCGCGGTCTCGCCGTCCGCCCCCGGTCCGCGCCGCCAGAATCTCCTTAATGGTCGCGTTATCTAAACCGGAGTCCCTCAGAATTTGAATAATATTCTCCTCCGCCTCCGCGCGCACCTTGGTAAGCTCATTGAGCTCCTCGGGCTCGGAGAAGATGGGGGGCAGTCGTGCCACCTTTTCCTTCATCTCCGCTAACCGCTGTCGAGCCACTCGCTCATTCTCCCTCGCCGCGCGCCGGAGCTCCTTCACCCTCTCCTCCAGCCGCGCCTCACAGAGGATATGGTTATCAGTCAGGTAGGGCTTCAGTCGCTTCGCTACCTCACGCTCTCTCTCCTCTCTCGCCTCTCTCTCGAGGTCCTCCTCGCTCGGTCCTGCCTCCCGCAGGTAGCGCGCGTAGACAGCCTCGGTGCGTAGGGCGTGCGCCCGGGTACCCTGCGGCGGGACCCTCTTCTCCTTTCCCACAGTCGCCTTGTCCTTTTCCTTGTCCTTGTCGGTGGAGGGGGCTGATTTGCTCCGCTTCACGACCGGCACCGGCGAGGGCCCGCGGACGGCGCGACTGACAAACTTCTTCTTTATCTTGTTTTCCTCTCGCTCGGACGGGGTGATTTCGAAAGGCTTGGACTTGGTCGGGGGCTTCTTCTTTTTGCGCTCCAGCAGGGCGGCCTTGTGCTCCGCCCACAGCAGCTCGTAGTTCGGCACGCCCGGCTTCACCTTTGGCTTGAAGGTGCACTCGGGGTTGGGTGGGGGGACCTCTTTCTTTTTCTTTTTGTCCTCTTCTTCCTCCTTTTTCTTTTCCTCCGTGGCGGCGGCCTCTCCGGTGGGTGGGGGGACGCCTAGGGGGTCAGCGGGCTGGGCGGACGGCAGGCCGGTGATGGGGTCCAGCGGCGGGGGAGGGGGGAGGGTGGGGTAGGGGCTTGTGCTAGTGTACTGGTAGGGAGAGGGGAGGCCGAGGCCGATGGCGCCGCTGTCGGTGGGAGGAGGGAGACCGAGGCCGCCGGTGGTGGACCCGTAGGGGTTCAGCGGATCGGTCCCTGGCACCGCCGTGTGTAACAGTCCATTGGGGTCGCCGCCGACGCCAAACTGACCGGTGGTAGGATTGGGTTGGTTCAAGTGCTGGAGATAGGCGTCGGCATCCATGGGGGGCGGCGCGGTGCGCAGCGGCATCACCTTTTTGTAGTGTTCGTCCGACTGCTTTTTCATTTGGTCAGCGTAAAATTTAATGCGCTCTCGACGAATCTTTTCGTGATCCCTCAGCGCCGGCCACAGCTTCACCTTGACCTCTAGTGGTACCTCGGTGTTCACCCGTGGCTTCGCACTCTGCGCCCGCTGCTTTTTCTGCTTCTCCTGTTTCTCCTCCTCTGCCTTTTCCTTAATGTGCTGACGGTTCAGTATGGCACGGGTCGCTTTTAACTCCTCCGCGGAGGCCTTGAGAAAAGCTGCCTCCTCCCTCGCGACGTCGGCTCTCTCCTTCGCCACCCGATACGCCGCCGCCTTCCGCTCACACCATTCCTCCACCATGAGGTCGTATTTATTCATGAAGGTGGAGGGGGGGACGGGGCTGCTGTGGAAGGCGGGAGGGGGCTGGGCGGCCTGCTCGCGCTCCGCGGCCCGTCGCTGATGCCGCAGCGTAGGAGGACGCATCTTTTCCCGCGTCTCGAAAGAGAAGGGCTTGGGTTTGAGTTGCTTCTCTCGCTTCTGCGCGTAGTCCTTGTGTTGCGTGGAGTAGTACTGTTGCATCGTGCGTCGGGTCTGTTGGTGGTACTGCTGTTGTAACTTCTCTAGGTGATCTAGCCGCTCGCGTAGGGAGAATAACTGGCTCTCCTTTTCTAGACCAGCAGTGGCGGCAGTGCCTTCGTCTGCCATGCGGACCGCGAAGGGGGTCGTGCGGACCTGAGTGATGCTATCATTGCTATCGTCCTCTTTGGTACGACGGACGTTCATGTTGACGGTGCCCAGCACAGCGGGGGCGGTGCCCTGGCGGCGTAGCATTTCTGTTAGTGCAGCTTCCTCTCTCTTCAGCTCTGCTATTTTGAGGGCAATGGCGTCGTTGTCGTCCATTGTAGAGAGGGAGGAAAAACTGTAGATAATAAATTAAAAAAAGTCTAGTGTCTATGGATGGAGAGAAACACTACCCCTCTATGCTGTGGCGGTGTTTTCCTTGTGGGATTCTTTAATCGAGGAAAGGTAGAGAGAGAGAGAAAAGGTATGGCAATATCAATAATAATAACAATACATTCAAATTACTTGAAAAAGGGAAAACGAATCAAAAAAAAAAAAAGCGATACTTTCATAAATGTGCAGAACCGGCACCCCACTCACTGAAGGGCCCGGCATAGAGAGACGGCCTCGGGGTCTAGCGTGCTGAAGTCCGCCTCTAGTAGCGTCACGTAATCCTCCTCAACGGAGCTCTCGGGGTGAGGGGCGGTTTCATTTCCATTTTCTAAAGTGCTCACCGCCGCCGCCAGCAGCGGGTAGTCGCCCTCGATGGAGTGGTTGCGCACGCTCGTCTCGGCCTCGTAGACGGCAAGGATGGTCTCGACATCGCGGATGCGACGGTACTGCGAGACCGCCATGTAGAGCCGAGGGGGGGCCACGCAGGCCCCGTAGGATTCCTCATGATTCACTCGATAGGAGAGCACTCGCAGCTGGGCGGGGGTGAGGGAGTGGAAGGCCCTTTCCATCCGTGCGGTGTACCGTCCCCGCAGGAAGGGAAGGAGAGGGGTAAAGGCGGTCGGGGGGGAGTGGCCTTTCGAGGGGGGACACAGTTCGTCCAAAAAGAGGCCGCGGAGGGGGACCCATTCCGTCGGAGCAAAGGCGTTGGCGGTGTCCATCACTTTTAATATCTCCGCGCACAGCGCAAACACCTCCAGTTGCGTCTTTTCACTGCTACCGCTGTTACTGTTACTATTATTATTGCCACTTGGATTGCCTTCATAGGGTTGCTAGGATCGATGAGCTGCAGGCACTGCTGCATATAGGGAAGAAGTATCTCCCACAATGGGGACAGCACGGCGGTGGAGGCCTTGCTCCCGCCGGTCTGGGCGGCAGTAGGACTGGCGGTGGGATGGCACTGACGCTGCTGTGTCCCTGTCACATACAGCAAAACACGGAAGAGATAGAAAATCGCCTGAAGGGGCAACAAACTCAACTTGTTTTGGTTCAGCAGTCGGAACACCTCTGTGGGGGTATTGTAAAAGACATTGTTCTCCCCGCTCCCCTCGTTGCTGTTAGTGTTGTTTTCATAGAGAGCCTTGAGGGTTGGCTGAATGTACTGCTCCTTCAGATACTTCACCACCGCCCGGTCCACCCGCTCGCCCTCCTCAAGGGACGGGGGGAGACGGAGGGTGTCAGTGGGGGCGTAGAGATAGAGAAGGAAGAGCGCCAGCAGCTCCAGACCGTGGGCCCGTCGCTCTCCTTCGCTGTGGACAGAGATAAATAATGAGGTGATGGCACCGGGGGTGTAGAGACAGTACTTTTCTAATGAGGAGAGGGAGTGAGAGGGGCCGCTGCCCGCCAGTCGATCCTGCGTGACCACCTCGCGCACCAGCTTTACCCCCACCTCTCGCAAAAGAGGGAACGGCAGACGTCGACACTCCTCCGCGCAAAAATAGTCAAGAATTTCATTTTTGATCTTTTTGGCCAACTCCAAGTTCTTGAAGCGGTTACTTGTACTCTCCATGCTGTGGTTCACACTCAGGTCGAGGCGTAACAAGAGATAGAGGCTGCGGACACTGATGAGGCCACTAGGGAAGCGCTGCACTCGATCGGCCTCGGAGGGAGACTGACTACAGAAGTAGAAGAGCGGCAATACATACTTGACTAATAGTGTACTACAGTGCTCTTGTAACTCCCTCACATTGTTTAGAGTGGGCTTTCGGTTCACTACTGTAGAGTTACTACTACTATTAGGGGTAGTAGCGGTGGAATTTATATCATTGTTATTGCTGTAATCCACCATGAGAAGTACGTAGTGATATACCTGATCGAGTACATACCACACACAACTCCTCCCACTCTTGTCGCTGAGCATAGAGTTAGTATTATTACTATTATTATTACTATTATTATTAAAGGATCCCTGGTAATACGAATAACGACTATAATACTCGGCGGGGGTGAACGCGACGGAAGGGGAATGCAATTGAAAATAGGTAATAAATGACTCGTCCATTCCATTAGTTTTCCCACCCATGAGTAGAACAGAGAGCAGGAAAACAGCGACATGGTGTCCTTGTTATTGTTATTATGTTTCTTGGCGTAGAGAAACAACTCTGCCATAAGTTGAGCCCAGAGGACTATTTCATAACTACACTCTCTCACTTCCTTCACACTCAGCACTCCATTGCCATTTTTGCTATTATTATTGTTATTATTATTACTGTTGTTATTAGACAGGCGAAGCTGATCGATAGCGAGAGAAAGACGCTTTTCCGCCGACTCCAAAACATGGAGGGCACAGGAAGTAAAATTATTATTATTGCTATTATCACGGAAGGAACGGTATATCATTACATAGAGAAAATAGTTAGCAAGCTGTCCTTCGAGTTCTTTTTACGTCGCTAAGGAATGCGATGTACTTTGATTCTCTGCTTTACTGTTATTGTTATTATTACCACTCGCGTAATTCTTCTCTTTCTGTTTATACGATAGATAAAACATACCGTCCAGTGCGTCCATTATCTCTGGCAGAGAGACGGTGGGCAGCCCTCGCAGGAGCAGTAGTAGCGCCCCGTCCCCCGCTGCCGTCTCCGTCTTCTTCTCTGTCCGGCTGCCCACTCCTTTGACAAAGGTCGTGTAATCCTTCAGCGAACGCCCGTAAACGTTGTTAGCATGGGGAGCGCCCCTTTCCTCCTCCTCCCTTCCCACCGACGCTGAAATACGAATGCTGTTGCTGTTGGACAGGATGGGTCTCTCCTCTTCCTTGCTTTTACTATTACTGCTATTACCACTGTCCTTGTCCGTCTCGGTGGTTGAAAGGGGCAGCAGGGGGGTGGAGGGGCCGGCCACCGTCTCCCATACCGTTAGAAATACGCCCACAAAGTCTAAATAGCAAAGTTGATACAAGAGCGAAAAGGTAGTCGATACTATCGCTTTATTATTATTATTATTATTATTATTATTATTATTATGGTTCGCATCCGTCGGTGTGTCGTGCGGTGGGAAGTGTACAAGCGCAAAACGCATCATATTATCTAGCAAAAGAGGAAGTATCTCTTTCAACAGTAATAACACGGACTTTCCAGTTTTACTGGACTGGCTGGGAGGAGAGGAAAGTCGCCTTGTCTGAGACTCATAAAGATGATAGTAATACAAATGGAGCAGAGCGCTATCCTTTTCGCTGCTGTGAGTGGCAGAGAAGAGACGGTGCCGCGACCACAGGGTGTACTCCTCTCCTAATAATGACTGAACCCAATTGTTGTTATTGTTATTATTGTTGTTATTGTTAGTGGCATGGCTTTGGTCGATGGAATAGGAAAGGCTCTGCACAGAGAGAAGTTGAATCACTCGGTTAATACTCTCTGACACAATAGTAAAAGAGGAACGACTATTAATACATTGATGTTGTACCTTTACTAACAAGTGAACGAGTTTCCTTCCAAAAGCGGCACTGCTATTACTGTTGTTCGACAGAGTATCTAAATTGACAAAACAGAACAATTCTAATATAAACTCACACCAACGAGTGATTAGTCCATTTTCCTTTATATTATTATTATTATTATCACCATTGACTTCACAAGCGGAGGTGATGCCCTTCTCTAGTAACTGAGAAAAGTAATTCGAAAACAGTAGCCAGCAGAGAGACTGCTCCCGATGAATAAAGTACTGTTGTATGACATTATTATTATTAACACTAACATTATTATTACTGGTGAAGGAAGAAATCAACTCCCTTTCCATTCTTTCCTTTTCCTGAAGAGAAAGTTTCAGTCGAGTTTCCATCTTCGCATATCGTTTCTTTTGAGTATGGACAAATAACGAAGAAAACGAGACGTCTTTTTTTTGTGCCAGTCCACTCTTTTTTCGCTCCTTTATCGATTGCATCAAACGCAACATAACTCCTCCTTTATTGTTATTAGTATTATTATCGCCGTCCACATTGTGTAAAAAGTGAAACGATAATAGTAAAATGGACTGCAGTATCGACAGAATACGGTCGAATTGGTAGAGAATGCATTTTTCGAATAGCAAAGTGATAATTTCATCGGAAAGGGAAAAAAACATCCACACCTCCTCCGCCGTAGTTGGCGCCGCATCTTCATTGTTATTGTTGTTACCAAAAGTGATGCACTGCTCCCGTCGGTGCTTAAAGTAATCATGAAGGAGGGAGTGAAGAAGGCGCAAGGCCTCCTCCGCGACGGAGGGGTAGTCCCGTCGATCTAACAGCCCGGGGCGGTTTAACAACTTCATTTCCGTCGAGGCCAATGACTGCTTGGCGATGACAAACAAGGCGTGCACAAGGAGAGAGAAGAGGTTAAACACCGCATGATTCCCATTTCTATCGTCTTCTGTATTAGTATTACTATTTTCAGCAGTGAGGTCTTCCGTGACGACGGTGGGGATGGTGGGAGGGTCCAACAGCAACAGTCGCTCCGCTAGCGCACGGAGGACCGGACGAAGATACAAAGGGTTAGCACCGTCTTCTCCAAACAGAAAGACCGCAGGGGAATCCAGTGAGACGCTCGACACGAAGCGCAGCACTGTCTCTAGGTATATCAGCAGCTCCGAGGACTCTACACGGTCGGCACTGTTGTGGTCGGTATGGGTGTGGCTCAGGGCGACCGGTAGAAAGGCGTCCAACAGGGTAGTGAAGAGTACCGTAGCGTTACCGTTCGGATTGCGCTGAATGACATCGGTAAAGAACTGCTCTGTGGTGTGAGAAATACACACTCGTGGGTGACGGCCGTGGGGTAAGGGGGATCGGTGGGGGTGGAGCTGCTGTAGGAGTAACAGATAAACCGGGAAGAATAACTTGAGCACATTGGTTGGTGGAGGAGAGGACCTCGCGTCCGGTGAGGGAGAACGGTAGATCTCGGCTTGAAAAAGAGCTGTTATTTTCTCTGTCCATTGCTCCAAGTCATTGCCATCGCCACTTTCATCGGTGCGAGAAGTGCAACTTTCGTAGTCCTCCGTGAGGAGCTGAATGGCCTGCGACCGGAAAGTATCGGAGCACTGACAGAGACGTACGAATAAATGATAATAGTGTTCATAATAGTCTCCCTCGTCCCTTCGCTACCGCAGCGGCGGGAAAGACATATTTCCAGAGAAAGGGAATCCAATGAGGCGAGACGGTGGTGGTGAGATAGACAGACACGGAGAGACTCCAGCGACCGTAGAACTTTTTCTCGAACCACATCTCGGAGAAGTAGCGGACGACGCCCATCGCCAGGGCCTTCTCCCTCCCCTCGCTCATTCGGTCGACGGGGGTGGGATCGTAGTCTATCACAACAGCAGAAAGCGTCTTTAACCACCCAAATACAATGTCACTATCGTCACACTCCAGCTGGCCTTCGGTGTCTTCGTTTTTATGGTTATTACTATTGTTGTAGGCGTAAGAAATGAGTACATCGGTGAGTCTAAACAGTAAAGTGCTGTTGTCGCTAATATCGTTGGCAGGACCGTGGCGGCAGCGCTGGAGGAGACACTCCGCCACCTTTACTAGACGAGAGAGAAAGGGGAATGCCTCTCCGGAGAGCTGTACGTTCAGTGAAGGTTCGTTAGAGGCGGGGGGTAGCAGTCGTTGAGCGACCGGGATCAGCTCACTCAAAAAGATGTCCAAAATACTTAACAAATTATTCGCGGTGGGAAAAGAAAGTTTTTTGGGAGAAAAAGAAAAGGTGTCATCTCCTTTAAAGGAGCCCTCCTCCTTCTCTTCAAAAAACGAGCAACAGCACACCGCTAATTTTTTCCGCAAAGGCGACGGAAAATTCCCATAGCGCTCCCACTCTCTTGTTCCCAAGGACACCGTTATCGTTAGACATGAGAACTGCCTCACCGTCGGTTTCCCTCTCTCTACTGTCCTCCACCGGTGGCGCGGAGGCGGCAGTATTAGCCTTGAGACAGTACACGGCGCCCCCCACAAACACCTCAGTGAACAAGAAAAGCGCCTCGGAGTCCCAACTAACAACGTCCTGCGGTCTCCTCCCTCTCTCCCTTTCCTTTTCCACGAGTAGCGTATTCTCCAAATAATGATAAAAACGTCACCCATCTCCCTCCAGTCGATCTGGTCCAGCACTGCAAGAAAGAGCGATTGGTATTCCGGGGAGTGGGAGACCCGTCGACCCCGGAGCGTGCGGTGAGAAGAATGATGAGGAGAGTGAAACCCTTCTTGAACTTGAGCTCGGTATGC
>AUXL01000081.1:0-21873 GCA_000482185.1 Angomonas desouzai | reverse complement strand
ATTTATATATTGACATAATTAACAAAATAAAGTAAAAAGTAAATCACAAAAAAAAAAAAAGGAAAATCAATACAATTTTTAAAAATCCACTTCATTCTTTCATACACACACATAAAGCAACAACCAATTATATTAATTACGCGCCAGTATTGTGTTGTATACGGCATTTTTTTCTTTTTTTGTTTATTTATATTTAGTTCATGTCTACCGCAGACGTGAGTCCCGCCTTCCGGGGCGACAAGATGCGCTATGCAAATGGGAGTGGGAAGCGAAGTAGCTCCGACATACTCAGCGGTGGCGGCAGCACCAATGCCCAACCCATGCCCACCAGTAGGCAAATAGTAATAATAATAATAATAATAATAATAGCAGTAAAAACAACATTCTCCGTAGTGACAACAGCTCCCCCGCGTTCGGCTTCCCCCCTCAGGACTCCATTCTGAGCGCCGAGACCAAGCAGCCCTTGTCCACCACCGTCCTCTACATCCCCCCACATCAACAGCACAGTGGAAAGATCCAGGAAGGGGACTCCCTTAGCTCTAGCAGTGCCTCCGACAACGGCGGGCCCACCCCGGTCAATATCAATAGTAGTTTAGCCGCAGAGAAGGGAGGCGGTGGGATCCCCGTCGCCGCTCCTCTGAGAGAGGATAAGAGCAATAGCTTAGCGTCCAATCCCCCGCTCGTGTCCACCGGGTCCGCCCCCATTGTGGGGCTCGTCCCTACCTTAGAAAAGAATTCGAGCGGGCAGTACGACGGCGGCAGCGGGGGCTCGAATCTCCCCGTGACACCCATGTTTAGTCGAGAGCGGAGTGGTTTCTCGGGAGCGGAGCTCACCGCGGGACTTGCGACCGCTGGGGTGCTTCCCTCCGCCCAGCAGGGGAGCAAGGAGGGCCGCCAGAACCGCAAGATGAAGCGTATTCGCCGTCGCAAGGCCGACATGACCTCCGCCGAGCGACGGGAGCATAGAGAGCGCAAGGAGCGCCGGCGGAACCGCCACCAGAGGCCCCCGCCGTCTAGACCCAATAGTAACGCCGTCATCCCCAAGGAGAGGGACGGGCCCCCGCCGCAGGGAAATCTCTCCCGCGCGACCTCGGCCATGGTCGCCCCGCCGGCCCCCGTCTCCCGACCGCCGGAGACCCCCTTCCGTCGGGCGGCGTCCGCTAATGTGTCCTCCTTCACCGCGAGAGCCGCAGAAGCAGAGCCTCGGGAGGTGCCAAAGAAGGAGGAGCCCCGCGCGGCCTCCCAGCACGACCCCGAGGATAGAGTCCCTCTCCCTCTACAGGCGCGGCAGCACTCGGAGGTCGCCGCGGGGTCGGGGGCGGCGGCTGCTCTTCTGCTCCGTAACGCGAGGGCCGCGGAGAATCCCACCGTCCGGCCCAGCTCCTCTTCTCGTTCTGTCGAAAAGAAGAAACCCAATGTCAATAATAACAACAAAAATAGTAATGCGTCCTATTCCAGCTCCTATAGTTACAGTCACAGCCGTAGTTTGAACTCTGATCGGTACTACGGCAGCGGCTCGGGTTACAGCTCGGGGTATAGTTATAGTTACAGTAGTAGTGTCTGCACCGACCCCGAGGCGACGCGGCTGCCCTTCAAGAAAGGCTTCACCACCGCCCCCCCTAAGCGCCTCTTCACCGACGTCCCCTACCGCATGACCCAGCGCACCAACCTCGAGGCCTTTGCCGAGAATGCCTTCATCTATGAATGGAGTTTAAAAGAGGGGTGCTGGAATAAGGTGCAAACCACCGTCGTCCTCTTCCCAGAGCCCTTCTCCCACGGCAACATGCGCGCGTCGTACTACATCATCGACATGAACCGCCTCAACTGCTCCTTGGTGTGCAAACGATACCTTAAAAAGTCAGTGGAGGACAGTCAGTACTTTGATGATGTCTCGATGCACAGCATCTCGGGGCACTGGGCGCGTCTGTTCAACGCCGCCAACCCCCCAAAGAAGGTGAAGTTTATTCCTGCCGCGGTGTTGGAGCTGCCGGACCGCCCTCTCCTCATCGCCCTCGAACCCCAACTCGACGGGACGTTTAAAAAGTACAACAACAACTGCGGTTACGTCCCCCGCGACGCCCGGTGGACCCCCCAGGCCTTCTCCCACTTCACCTATCACGCCAGCAAACACGAACTCCTCATTGTGGATATTCAAGGCGTCGGCGACATCTACACCGACCCCCAGATCCTCTCCCCCGATGGGGAGGGCTACGGACGGGGGAATTTGGGCAAGAAAGGCATTCGTCGGTTTATTGAGAGCCACAAGTGTAACGGCGTGTGCAAGCAGATCGGTCTCCCCCCCATCTCCCTCTCCCCCGGTGACACCCCCGCCATCTCCCCCTCCGCCGAGTCGGGCAAAACACAGGACGTGGCGGCGATCGAGAAGGAGCGACTGCCGCCAAAGATTTTTCAAAAATCCGAGCCCAATATCAACGCCTCCCCGGTGGTGCCGTCCCCATTGCCGAGCGCGCCCCCCCTCAACGCGTACCCCGCCGTGCCCTACCCCATGGTGGCGGGGTACCCGGTGGGCCACAACCCCAAGTTCATGAAGCACCTCCGCAAGGCGCTCACCCGCACCCAGTCCACCTACTTTGGCCAGCAGGCGGGGATGGTGACCGTCGGCGGCCCCAACAGCTCCCTCGGCAGCTCCCCCTCCGTTCCCACCCTCGGTCTCAGCACCGGTGTGGCCTCGCCGCTCTCCATGTCTGGGGGGATGGCCTCGTACTCGCCGACACCGCCGCCGTTGGAGGGGAGTGGGCGACGGGGGAGCGGACGGCGGTTCATGCAGGCACAGCCGGTGCTGAGCGCGGTCGAGGAGAATGGAGGAGCGCGCCGGGGGAAACACTGGCGGCAGTAAAGAAGAAAAAAAGATAACTATTTTGAGAAGATGAGAATGAGACACAAAGTTGTTTTTTTTTTTTAGATTAGGAATAAACATGAGCAGAGAGAAAATGGATTTCTGGCTAGGAGTAAAAAAACCTGCCAATAATCAGTTCTTCTGATCGGTTTTTTTCTTTTCTTCTCGAATTGACTTCTCCTGTTCACTTTAATGACGCACTGGCCTCACTATTTGGTGTCTTGCTTTCTTTTTTTATTTTTCTTCAAAGACATTTAAAATAAAAAAATGAAAAATACAAACAAAACTAACAATGTTGTATGAAATGTAAATTTTTGCTGCGTAATCACTAAAACAATATATATAAAACTTAACAACCAAACAAACAATGCTACATTATAATATCTGTTCAATAAAACTTTTTTTTTTAAATTTCTGTTTACCTCATTTTTGTTTTTCAAATATATATATACATACGTTCACTACTTTCTCAGAGTGCGAGTGCTTTTAGTTCTGTAAAGTCGGTATGAATCCTTTTTTTTTATTTTCAATAACCGTTCATGTCTGTTGGGGAATGCACCTTCTTCCCTTTTCACTGTTAAATACATTATTTCAATTCCCCTCCCCCCTTTCTCAGTATTTTTATTTTATTTTTTTACATTTAGTCCTTTCTTTTTTGTTTAACTATAACTAACCCTTCAAAAAAAAAAAAAAAGATGAATCTTACTCAGCAACTCTGGGCCGCGAAGGAGTGGACCCGGGTACAGGCCACCGGCAACGAGTTCGTGGTGCTCGTTCACGAGGCGACCAACGAGGAGAAGTGGGGACCCACCGGGCCTCAGATGGAGGCCATCACCGCCGCCTTCCCCGCCGGCCGCGAGGACATCATGGACGAGCTCCGTCACCGCCTCAAGCACCGTGACAAGTCATGGCGTAGCTGCTACAAGTCTCTCCTGGTGCTCGACCACCTCGTCCGCAACGTCGCCGAGGTCCACGTCCCGACGATCTGCTCTGTCGTCGGCACGCTCCGCACCATCGCCTCCTCCTTCTACTACACCAACCCCAAGGGCGTCGACCACGGCGTCTCCGTGAGGGAGCGCGCAAAGCAGCTGGCGGACCTCATGAGCGACGGCCTCCTCCTCCGCGAGGAGCGAGAGAAGGCGCGGTCGACGAAGCAGAAGTTAGCGCGGGACTCCAGCCAGGGCGGCGGCTACGGGTATGGTAACGCGGACCGCTACGGCGGATATGGCGGCGGCTACAGCGCGGGGTACTCACGGGGCGGCGGCTACGGCGGTGCTCCGGCCCGCTCCGCCACCGGGAACCAGTACGACCCCTACCGTGCCCCCACCGTCAACAGCAACGCGATGCCCAAGGCGCGCACCAAGGAGGAGCAGGAGCGCTACGACCTCGAGCTCGCCCTCCGCCTGCAGCGCGAGGAGGAGCGACGGGGGAACTTCTCTGCGAATGAGCTGGAGGCGATGTACTCGAAGCGGGTGGAGAAGAAGAAGGAGGAGGCCAAGCCCCCCGCTCTCAGCGAGGACGAGGACCTCGCCCGCCGTCTGCAGATGGAGGAGGAAGAGCGGGCGAAGCGCCTGGGCCGACCACTGCCGCAGCTCCGCGAGGACAACACCCCTTCCGCGGTGTCCGCCCCGCCCGCCGAGGCCAGTCCGCAGCGCCCGCCCGAGAAGCCGAAAACGGACGTCCTTGATGACCTCTTCGCCCCCGCCCCCGCCCCCTCGCAGCCCCAGGGACAGCCCTCCGCCCCGTCCGGCGGCGACCCTTTTGACGCCTTCATAGACAACCGCGCCGCCCAGCAGAATCAGTGGAACCAACCACAGCAGGGAGGGAATAACAATAACGGCGGTTGGGGTCAACCTCAGCAGCAACAGCAACAACAGAACAATAACTGGGGCCAGCCGCAGGGAAGTAATAACAATAACAACTGGGGACAGCCTCAACAGCAGCAACAGCCTGCCAATAACTGGGGCCAGCCTACCAGCTCTCCAGAGAACCAATGGGGACAGCCGCAACAGGCCCCTAATAACAACAATAATAACTTCAGTAATAATAACAATAACAATAACTGGGGTCAGCCGCAGCAAGCTCCCAGCAATAACAATAACAGCAACAACAACTGGGGCCAACCCGCCGCGAGCTCTCCCGAGAATCAGTGGGGACAGCCGCAGCAGGCTTCTAACAACAATAATAATAACTTCAGTAATAACAATAACTGGGGTCAGCCTCAACAGCAGCAGCAGCAACAGCAGGCCAACCCATGGGGTCAGCCCCAGCACGCCGATCCCTCTCAGGATATGTTCGCTAACAACTTTGCCTCTGCCCCTTCCTTAGGCCAGTCCATGAATAGCAATCAGAACCCTTTCCCTAACCAAAACCAAGGCCAGAATTATAACAACAATAATAACAATAATTTTGGTAACTTTAATAATAATAACAATAATGCTAATAATAACTATAACAATGCTAACACCAACAACAATAATAACTGGGGACAGCCTTCTGGTAACAATTATAATAAGGATAAGGATATTGATGACATGTGGGGTCCTAGCAAATAAGGTAATGTAACAACAGAAATCATAATATCAAAAATAATGATTACACACTCACACACACAAACAAAATAGGATCGTCTCAACTTCCTTTTCCCTCCCTTTTTTTATTATCGAGTTTTTGAAAATGCTGTACAAAATGTTTTTTTTATTTTCTTCTAGTTGAATTTAAAAAAGTAGCATAAATTTCGTGGTCATTTCAAGTCTTTTTTTTTTTTTTTGACATATGTATTTTTGAATTTTGCCCTTGTTGAATACCACCCCAAACAATATAAATTACATTTTTCTTTTTTGCAAAATATCAAATAATAATAATAAGAATAAAATTTATAAAAAAGACTGAAAACGCAAAATAATAATAAATAAATAAATAACAAAAAATTTTATCGAAAAAAAATGCTGAATGACGGCATTGAGTGTGGGTAACACACACCACCACCACTACTACTACTACTGTCTTAATGAAAATAACATTATATTTTTCTTTATGCATCCTTTTCTCTCTGGAAAAAGTTGCCTGTCATACGTAAAACAACAAAGTAACAAAACAAAATAAATCCAAAAAACAATATGTATTAAAACGATGAAGCCTGACACCATTCGCTTGACTAACTACCTCCACTACAACTCTCTCCTATTCTCTCTTCATTTTCTTGCATACACATAAAATACAGTAGAGCAATCATGCTGCGTAGCACTTTGGTAGCGAGGGGCCATGCGACCTCCAATCTCTTCGCCCCCTCCCACTCCGGTCGTTGGTTCAACCCCCCTCACCAGTGGACGATGAGTGATACCTTTGTCCCCGCCTTCCTCCTAGGATTCTCCCCGATGGCCATTCTGGTGTACCTCTACCACGCCGCCTATATGCCCCACTACTCCCACTACCAGGAGCAGAACTACTACCCCGCCCAGCCCTATACCAAAGAGTTTATTCACAAGTATGAGCGTCTCGAGCGGTGGCGTTGGTATTAAACCAAAAATAAGAAAGAAGATTAGTAGTAGAGAATAACGCGGATGAGCGGATGAGCGTTTTTCTGTAGTAGCTAGCATTAGTACTGTACAAAAATATTGCCTTTTTTTTTTTTTTGTCTGATGATGGTTAAAGTCCTTGCCCTTTCTTCACTTCTTTTGAGATTATTTTAAATATTTTCTCCCTCTTTTTTGTTATTGTGTAGTCCTATTATTATCATTATTATAGATGGAGTTCAACGACGACGGGGATGTGTGTGCGGAGTGTGGGGTGTTTGACTACCTCCCCTCCACCTGTCCCCGCTGCCACCTCGTCTTCTGCCGAGACCACATCCCTTGTCATCATGCCAACCTCCCTCCGCTTTCTACTTTACTGAGCGGCGACCGCGAGGCGCATGTCACCCGTCTCCCCCTCTGCACCGACACCCCTTCTATTCCTTCATTCCTCACCCCCTGAGGAGGAAAAGGAGTCGTCCACCGCCACCGCTACTGTCTCTTGCCACAGTTGTGGATCTACATGGTGTGTGCTAGGGCCGTGCCCTCAGTGCGGCCATCGATACTGTGCCGCCCACCGCTTCCACGAACACGAGGAGGAGGGGAAGGATTCTGCGCTCCCTCGCCGAGGTGGGAAGCCCGTCCCACAGGACGGTCCTACCCCCACCGATGGAACCCTTTCTTCCCTCTGTGCTCCGTATGGCACCGCGACCCCCCTTCGCCTCGCCCCTGCCGACTACCACAGCAGAATGGCAGATCTCACCTTTCTTATACTGTCGGAGGCGGAGATAGGAGTGTGCAGTGCCACGGTGGCGGGGGAGAGCTCGGTGGGTCAGGTGATGGAGCGACTGGCGGGGAGTCTGAAACTCCCTAATGAGACCTCCGCTCCCCTTTCTCTCTTCACCATAAAGGCGGAAAAGAGCATTTCCTCCTCTCGGGTTCCCCTTCTTTCCCTTTCCCCCTTTACGGAGTTAGGGGCCGTCACGCGGGAGGTATTCCCCCCTCACAGTACTGTTGTGGTGTGTACCCCCGACATGACGAAGGAAACGGCGACGCCTCTTCTTCAAGCTTTGCTGTTTGGCACGTCAGCAGAGTGGTCGCACCAGCGAAAGGACCCTCGTATTCGTGCCCTCACGACCCGATTGTATCTCTCCTCTCAGAAGCGGTTAAAGGAGGAAAAGGAAATAGAGAAGAAGGAAGGACCAGAGGCAGTGGTGGAGGCACCGGCGGAGTTGCCTACCCCACCTCCCGACGCTGTGCCTTCTTCCTCTTCCTCCTCTCCGTGGCCCTTCCGCACCCCACCACCACTGAGTCAGCACGCCTTCCGAAACAATAAGGGAAACCCTTCTGGAGCGCAAAAAGCGGGTCCCAATCGCGTCGTGGTGGCCGTCTTTGTGCAAGATAATTCACAGCCCAAACCCATTCTGCCGTTCTGCATCGCCCTCCAAAAGGACTGGTCTTTTGGTAAAGTGAAGGACCGACTGAAGGAAGAGATGCGAGAGGGGTCGGCCAGCGGAGAGGGATATTGTGCGCTCTTCCTTCTCTCTACCCCCACCCCGGAACCGATGCGGCTGCTACCCGATAAGGATAAAGTAAGTGATTACCTCAAGGACGGTGCGGTACTTTACCTTTCCTCGGAAGGAGGAGCGGAATGCCGCGTTGCAGTCAGAAGTGGATCAGTTGAGGCTAAAGAAGGGAAAGGAGGGGACGGAGTTGAAACTCATCATGATGAAGAAATGTGTCATCATGTAAGACTTCTGCTTAATACATTTATATGATTTTTATACATTTTCTTTCGATTCATCTCTTTCTTTAACCTTAGAATGGTAAATTGAAGTAAATCCCCCCATCATGTAATCTATTTCTCACCCTCTCTCCCAAAAGTAAGACAGAGTATTACTAGCACACATCGCACATGTCAGAGAAAGTAGTGAACGCCGAACTCGCCCTCCAAAACTGTGTGACGGCCATGAAGGAGGCCCTTCAGTGCGCTGTCGAGGACGCCATCCCCCAGAGTATGCTAGAAGGAGCGGAGGAGAGCGATCTGCCAGACTCCCTCCTCCAGCAGAGGGAGCAGGAGTACCGTGTTGAGCAGCGACGCCTCCGTGGGCTCTCCGAGGCCGTGCTTCAATCCTTCGACGGTCTCCGTCGGGCGGTGGTGGTGCTCGGCGGTGGGGTCGACCCCGAGGGCCGTATTATAGACCTCCCCATCGCCGTCCTAGACCGTGAAATAGATAATTTGAGTCAGGAGAACACGCACTGGGGGTCAGAGATGCTACGGCTGTACGGGGAGGCGGAGGCGATAGAGGCGAGGCTGGTGGAGGAAACCATGAAGATGGAGGTACGACCGATGTAGGGGGTGGTGGTGAACCTCCTTGTTATTGCTCACACAGAAAAAACAAAAACAAAAACAAAATAAAATGACAACCATCTACCAGTTTTTTCCCTTTTATTATTAACGCACCCTTGTATTACTCCCCCCCCCCCCACTATCTCTCCCCTCTCCCCTTTCGCAGAGTGAAACGTATAGAAATCACATAGACCACTCATGCGGTGTACCGGGTTCCTACGACGAGGAAAGATGCCGGTGGCGCCTTGGATGGGGCACTCCAACCACGCCATCAACCCCGATTTCGTCGGCGCCGTGCCCGCCGTGCGACAGGGCTACGATCACTGGAAGTATATGAAGCCCGCCCGCCCTAACCGTGCCATCGGCTTTAACAAGACCCTCCCCCCTGTCCTATACAACCGACTCGACCAAATCATGCTGATCGAGAATGCCCTCGCCCTTCAACGCACGGAGCACCAAATCTCCGTCACCCTCTCTCAGCTGTCGTTGGGGATTCGAAATGCGGAGAACTTTTTAGAAAAGCACCTCATGAATAAAGAGGTGCGCCCCTCCATTTATCAGTTGTGGTTCCACGAGGACGGACTGCGGGAGCACTCCCATGTTCTCTCCAACCTCGCCGCGCACCACCTCGTGCCTCTCTTTAGTCTCGTCAGTTACGACGTGGAGAGGGGCAAGATGACGGTCTTTCAAGCAGAGGAGCTCTATGAAGAGCTGATGGACTGCTCCGTGGACCAGCCCAAAATAGTGCAGCGGGAGCTCTCGAATCAGATGGTGCGGGTGTACTGTCTCGATGGCGAGTATGACAAGGCGATTGAGGTGATTGAAGAGATGCATGCGAAAGGTATCCGTCGGACGTTTGTCACCTACGCCCCTCTCTTCCGCTTCCTCCGCCAGCGTGAGGATGTGGAGGGGCAGATCGCGCTGCTGGATCTCATGTACAAGCTGGAGGGAGGGAGAATCAACAAGTTTGTGTATATCGATCTTCCTCGTATGATGTACGTGTATGGGGTGTTTATACGATACAACTGGGTGGCCATCAACTTTCTCTTTTCCTCCATGGTCACGGCGACATTACTGTACTACTACAACGTCCGCGAGGTGGATGTCGGACATGAGAAGTATTATTGAGAGCTAACACAACACCGATTTTCCCCCTTTTAAAACTTTTTCACAACAAACTTCCGCATTAATAATTACTTACTACTTCACTACAATTTGCCGTTGTATTTGCGTGAGAACTATTCCTTTTATTATTTTTGTGAACCCCTTTTTTAAGACCTTTACCCCTTTATTATTTACCTCTCTCTTCTCTCTTCGTTCCCTCCAAAAGTATAGTAAATAGTGTGAACCAAAGTCTGTTTTTTTTTCCTTCATTTATATTTAACACAAAGAATTGATTTTAAAATATCCTTTCTTGAAAAAAAATTCTATTCCTAAACCGTTTAATATAATAATAACATAAATTAAATAAAATGTCTGCCAAAAGTTTCAGCTCTTCCGCCTCCGCGGGGGCGACGGTGGTGTCCAGTCACAGCTCCACGTCCTCCCGCCGCCGCAAGAACCGTCTCCCTCAGGACCGTGTGCCACCCCAGTTTATGGGCAAACAGGAGCGACTGACGCTTATTCGCAACTCCATCAGTCGCCTCAAATATGTACAAGAAAGAGTCCGTCATACCGTTACCCTCGATCAAACCGGAGGGGATAAAGTCAATGAGGTGCTACTATTACTACATGAGGCGATCCCACAGCTGGAGGAGACCCCGGTCCCGAAGGAGGGAGCGAACAGCGTTGCCAACGGCCCTCAGCGACTGAATGAACTGAAAGGAATGGTGAGTCACTATCTCGATAGGGTGAACGAGGCGGTGAAGATCAGCGAGAAGGACACCGACGCCCCCGCCGTGTACCCTGGATTGAAGCGCAAGCTCCTCCTCGAGTCCCTTCAAGAACTCCAAGAACTGAATGATCTGCTGCACCAGAAGGAGGGAGAGGCAGTCAGCCGCATCAACACCGACGCCCTCTCTGATATGATTGCGATTCACACCAAGGACTTTGATACCTTTTTTGACACGCGCGTGAAGTCACTGGTGGAGGAACGATTCAATGAGCATTCCTATCTCTCCCGCGCCGTCAAGGATGGCTTCTCTGCCTCGGCGAAACCCTGTGGCGCGCTCTCGGTTCTCCTTCTCGGTGTCCATGTCGGTGTCCGTCCCTCTGACAATGCCCATGCGGTGCTGCAGAACGCTGTAAAGCTGGTGGGCCGAGCGAAGGAGCGCATTACGAGCTCCACCGAGATTCTCCGAACACAAAAGGATAAAGAGGGAGAAAACACGGTGGCCTTCAACTTGGAAAAGCAAATCCTCCTGCTAGAGAAGATATCCACTGGTCACGATCAGCTGATGGAGATGCAGGCAAAGTGGAAAAAGACAGAGGAAGAGATCTTCAAGACGGCCTTTGATGAACGCGATCTGCAGTCGTTGATGCGCACGAAGCGACAGCAAGAGGAGGACGCCATCCAGGAAGCCCTCCGCCTCTATGATGAGCTCATGTACTACGCCCTACCCTTTGTGTCCCCTCAGTACTGCCGCCGTTACTCGGAGACGTATAGCAATCCCTGCCTCATCCGCATCGGCGTCCGACTTGCCCCCGATACCGCCAACCAGGACCTCCAAGAAACCTCGCACCTCATGGTGTATAACAGCTCCCCACTGTTCATGAAGCTCATGATGGACAAGAAGGTCCCCGATGACAAGCACCGCGAGTACGAATACCTTGTCCCTAGTGCCGATCAGTTCTGGGTCAACTTTGCCGAGTTCCCAGAGATGGTGGGAGGCCGTCGCTGTGTCTTGAATGGTCTCAAAGCAAAGGAGGATAAGTTTAGGGCGATTGAAGAGGTGAAGGAGATGGGCGGCTACTTTATCATCAACGGTGGTGAACGCATCTTGCGCGCGTTGCAGGTGCAGCGTAATAACGTCCCACTGAATGTCACGCGTCCTTCTTTTGCGGGGTTAGGTCATAACTTCTCCGAGCACGCGGTGATGGTGCGGTGCAAGCGTCAGAGTGGGCGAACCCTCCTCAACTTCTTTTACTACTCCAAATCTGGTGATATTCTCTTGAGTATGTCCCGCCGTGGTACCTGGCAGATCCCCGCGGTGCTGCTGTTGTTAGCCTGCGGCGTCCGCAACCCGTCCACGAAAGAAGTGTTCAACCTGATGAATATTGGCATGGACACCAGTAGCAACCACATTGACCGCGTGGAGACCATCCTGCAGAACCACCTCGCCAAGCCCTACGGCTACCTCTGCCACTACCTCGATTACCTCGCGGTGTTGGGCCGTGTCTACGCGAACCACCACGAACGCTCCGCCCGACTTCGATTTTTACCCGAGTGCATCAGTGAGACCGAGTTGCAGCATGACGCCTGGTACGGCCTTCATCTTCTGAGGACCAACATTCTCCCCCACCTCAACGTCCCCGTCTGCACCCCCTCCCTCTCCCCCCAGGCCACCGAGGAGGAGATGGCCGCCTGGCTTTGCCCCCAGTTGCGCGAGGAGCTCGACCGTAAGTTTGACGTGATCCTCGCCAGCATGCGACAGCTGCTCGCCTTCAACGATAAGCAGACGAGCCACCAGGGTGTGGATGTGCCGGCCTACCAGGAGATCTTCACCTCCTCCCAGGTCCTCATGTGTGCCTTCTCCACCGCGCTCATGCTGTTTGAGCGCCCATTCGTCACTCGTCTAGCGAGCGGTCTCCCTTACGCCCTCTTTGCCAGTTTGCTGAAACGCGAATCGAAGCAGATCGCCACCAACCTCCGACAGCTCCGGGAGTATTTTAACTTGGCGACCAAGAGTGTAGGGGCCTCCGCCCTCGACCCTGTCCGAAAGCTGCTGCTCACCGGTAGCATGAAGGTCGACGACGACCGCGACTTCCACAGCCCACAGACAACGGGTTGGGTGGTGATCGCGGAGCACTTGAACTTTTACCGTTTCTTTGAACAGCTCCGCTGTGTCCATCGTGGGTCGGATATTGCCAAGATGCGGTCTAGTGATGTACGAAAGTACCCCTGCGAGGCGTATGGGTTCATCTGCATGGTGCACAGCCCCGATGGAGGGGACTGTGGTGTGCTGAACCACCTCAGCGTGTCCACCGTCGTTTCCAGCGGTCTAGAACAAAAGTCCGACCGCTCCCTTCTCTATACCTCTCCCAGAGAGGACGTGTCTTCACTGGACCAGTGGATTGAAGAGGCCTTTCCCGTCCTCCGGGTGCCCTCCAAGGATGCCGTCTCCGATGTCTACGTCGAAACGGTGCCGGTGTGGGTGGAGGGCCGCATTATTGGTTACGTGCTCCCCGAGGAAGCCGAAAAGGGCGTCCGCATGCTGCGAAAGTTGAAGGCCATTACCAAAAAGTCCATGGTTAATGTCACCGGCATCGTCTCCCTCGACGCCCTCACCCCCCTCCACACCATGGAGGTGGTCTACATCCCCCCCAAGAACAAGGAACCCAAGGGCGTGTATCTCTTTAGTGATAGTGGTCGTCTGATGCGGCCGATTCAGCACATTGAGGGCTTTGGCGACAACACTTCATTAGATTTACCCTTTCCCCTACTCTATGTGGGCGCCTGGGAGCAGATGTGGCTCGATATCGCCGCCGTCCCTTCGGATCTCACCGATGCCGTCATGCAGCTCAACCGCAAGTACGAATACATGGAACAGAACGGCTCCAACATCATCTCCCTCACTTCCACCACCATCCCCTTCTTTGAGTACAACTGCTCTCCTCGTAATCTCTTCCAGTGTGGGTTGAGTAAGCAGTCCTCCGGTACCCAGCTTCAGGCCCTCGGGTGGCGTCGCGAGGCCAAACTCTTTCGGACCTACTTCCCCCAACGGTACATCTCCCGTACGTTGCCGATGGACTACTACCACCTCGATGATGTCAATCTGGGCGTCAACGCCGTCGTCGCGATTCTCGCCTACACGGGCTACGATATGGATGATGCCGTCATCTTGAACAGTTCTGCCTCCCAGCGAGGGATGTTGAACGCGGGGATTACAATTGGTAAAGTGGTCACCGCCAGCGGAAACGGCGAGCTCAACGACGGGGAGACGTATGTGTTTCAAAACTTGCTCTCCACCGGAGAGCGGGTGAGCTCGCAGCTAGAGGCCAACGGTCTGCCCCCGAAGCGCACCTTTGCCCACCTAGAAGAGTTCGTGAACTTCACCACCGACCACAAGTACCCCTCTCTGCACAACTCCTCCGACGTTTACTGCGTGGCGAAACGGGTGAAGAGCGTCGATAACTACACCAATCAAAGCGTGTATGAGTACTCCGACCACAAGACTACGAAATGGGGCAAGTTCGATAAGGGCGAGGACGGTTGGGTGCACTCGGTGATCCCATTAGCCTTTGACGGACCAGATCCCGTGTCGGTTTTGATGGTGTTCCGCATTCCTCGCCCTCCCGCGGTCGGCGACAATTTTCCTCCCGCCACGGTCAAAAAGGTACTCTTCCGCTGCACATCCGCGCCCACGACCTCCCCTTCTCCTCCCAGACCGGTATGACCCCCGATGTCATTATTAACCCCCACGCCTTTCCGTCCCGCATGACGGTGGGTATGATGTTGGAGATGATGACCGCCAAGGTGGGGGCGATTGAGGGCCGCTTCATGGACAACAGCGCGTGGTGCGAGGTGGATGAATCCCCCCGTGTCGCCGAAGAGATTGGCGATGCCTTGATGAAATCGGGCTACAATCGCTACGGCCGAGAAAAGTTCATTGATGGGATTAGCGGTGAGGAAATGGAGGCGGAGGTGTTCGTCGGGGTCTGCGGGTATCAACGCTTGCGCCATCAGGTCAACGACAAGTGGCAGGCCCGCGCCCGCACCGACTCTAGCAAATACCGCGCGGTCACCAAGACGGGACAACCGGTGAAGGGTCGAAAGAATCACGGTGGTATCCGCGTCGGTGAGATGGAGCGGGATGCGCTGCTTAGTTACGGCATGAGTGAGGTCGTCCTCGACCGTCTGGTGCGGGTCTCGGATGAGACCAGGGCATACATCTGCACGCAGTGTGGCAGCTTACTCTCTATTGTGGAGCGGTACGCCTCGGAGCACAGTACGTGGAAGTGCTGTGTGTACTGTGGGGCGGGGAAGGAGGAGTCGACGGATACGATTGCCATGGTGGTGATCCCCCAGGTGCTGCGGCTGTGGGCGGCGGAGATGACGAGCATTGGCGTTCGCGTGGTGCTGCGTGTGGAGTAATAATAATAATAATATGAAGAAGGTTCACTCCATCAACTATACGTAAGGCTTTCGAATGTGTCAGAAATGATTATATTAATATAACCACTTTTCTTTTTTTAAATTTCACCATTTAAACTATTTAATAACGCTTAAGATAATTTAGTAACTTGTAAATTGAATTGTTGTGGTAAAAAAGGTATAAAAATGCTAAATATTTGGTCAATGTTCTTTGTCTCATATCCTCTATTTCAATTCCCTTTCTCCCTTCCCCCCTTTCTACATCTAAAGCAGAAATTCACTTACTCACTTCAATATTAAAAGTAAAAAAAGTAACATAAAATTGCAAACATACACAACAAATCGAAACCACAATAGTAAAACCATTCATAATGCTCAGAAGACGTCAGCCCAATCGAAGTAAAAACGGCACTACCACCAATCAAACCGCTAGCGAGGCCGTTTCCACGGAGCAAATCGTCGAGGAACGCATCAAAGCCTTTACCCCCTTCCCCCTCCCCTCTCTAGTCAACGATCATCACTATGAGTACTACAACGTGTTCGCCACCGATGATGGGAGTAGTAATGTAAAGCCGGTCAAGATCCGCATTACCCACATGCTCATGATGTTGTACCTACACATTGGCCATGAGCCCCCGGACTGTCCTAGAGTAGAGCCCTGTGCGAAGCTGGAGTGCTGGGTCGACCCGATGGTGGCACAGGTCTCGCACTTCTCCCCACAAGGGTCCCGCGGCACCGGCAGCGAGGGGATCGCGGAGGCGTTAGAAAAACAGTACCGCGCGTCTATTTTGAGAGACAAGGATGTGAATGTGTTTCGGGTGGTGGAGAATAGTATTGATAGTGCGCGATCGGCGCTGGCCAAGTCCCGCCGCCTCGCCCGCAATGGAAGATTAGTCGTGCATTACAACGGCCATGGAATGCCGCAGGCGACGGAGCAGGGGGAGATTTGGATGTTCAACAAGGAACGGTCGCACTACGTTCCCTTGCACATATTGGTGATGGCGGAACTGCTAGACTCTCCCACGCTTTATGTGTTTGACTGCAACGGGGCGGGGGCGATGCTTCAAGGGTGGTATAATGGACGCATGCAGGAGGAGCGACCACACGACTTGTTTATCTGTGCCTGCGGACCGGGGGAGATGCTGCCCCTCAGTCCCGCCCTCCCGGCCGACATGCTCACCGCCTGCCTCACCACCCCCCTACGGATGGCGCTGGAGTGGTATATTGGCTTTTCCCATCATAAAGTCATTCTTCCTCAGATCTCAGATGAAATGATCCGTAGTATCCCCGGCTCCATCACCGATCTCTCGACGCCGATGGGGGAGCTGCATTGGATACTGACCGCGATTACGGAGTCGGTGGCGTGGTGCACCATGACACAGGAGCAGTTTCAGTACCTCTTTCGACAAGACGGGGCGACGGCCTCGTTATTCCGTAACGCCATCCTCGCGGACCGCCTGATGCGGGGGGCCGGTTGCACCCCCATGACGCACCCTCCCCTCAGCGAGGAGGCGCACCGCCACCCTCTATGGGAGCTGTGGGTGTACTCGCTAGAGCGGGTGATCAGCCAACTCCCTGTCATCCTCCCACCGCACTCCACCGACGTCTACGTCCGTTCCACCTTTTTTGAAGATCAGATCGTCGCCTTTGACATTTGGATCGAGTCGGGGGATTTGAATCAGATACCAGAGCAGCTGCCGTCGGTGCTCTTTGCGCTCTACCAGCCCGCCTACCACGTCAAGGTGTTTCTGCTTCTGATCAAGTACCTCGACTCCTGCAAAGCCGCGGGGAGCTACGCGATTCAATGTGGCCTCCTTCAGTACCTCGGGGGGTTTACCGTGAAGTCCCCGGAGCTTTTGTTCCTGGTCACCCTGCTGTGGATGCAGGCGGTGCGGGCCGACCCCATCCGTGGCTGTGCAGAGCTCCAACAGTATCAAGGGGAAAAGTATCTTAGCAACTTGCTCAAACTCGATGGCAGTAGTATTCAGCAGATTGAGGTCGGCGAGGGCCTTCCGTTGGAGGAGGAGGCGACGCACCTGTCGCTCAGCCGGCAGCGGACAGAGAGCCGTGGGAGCTCCGCGAAAGGCTCCCCCACCACCGCCCAACCCCCCAAAATGGAGAAGGAAAAGAACGCCTATTATCGTCTCAAAGGGTGCAGCATCGACCGCTGCAAGTCTATCGCGTGCTATGTGCTCTGCCAGTTCCTGATGCGGGGGGAGAAGCAGTGCATTCTGTGCTGGAACAATCGCCTGCTGAATGCCGCCTTCCCGTGTCTCTCCGCTGACTGCGCCGAGCTGCTTTCCTGGACCTGTCTGCTGCTCTCTAAGCTCTTCTCGGGACTCCGACACGCCAAACGGTTTGCCGCGAAGGAGTGCACGTCTCGTCTGAATTTATTNACCCCCTTGCTGGAGAACCGGTCCCCCATTGTCCGTAGTTCTTGCGTCACCTTGCTGGCGAGTGTGGTGGGGTCGCGGGTGGACTTGATGCCGGAGGATCAACAATTGCGCTTTCTCCAAATGGAAAAGACCCTTCTGATCAAACTCCGTAGTTATCTCTTTGACGCTAGTGTCAATGTGCGAGAGGAGATCATCTTCTTTTGCTGCCAGCTGCTCTACTGCTACAAGGGCGCCCTCCCCGCCAAGCATGGCGGTATCACCGCCGTGCAGGACTTTGTCGCCGATATCGGCCGCCCCTCTCCCTCGTGGGTGCTGGAAGAGCCGGAGGTGGGGGTGAAGTCGCAGCTGCATGCCGCCCGACCCACTGTCAATGCCTACTTTGATGACACGGTCGTCTTTGAAACCATGTTCTTGACCTCCGACGACCCTCTCCCCAACACTCCCGATATCGACCCCGAGGCGCTCAGTCCCGCGGCGAGGGCTATCGTGGAGGGCCTTCTACATGACGCCGCCCAGATGCTCTGCGTACTCTCCTACAACTGTGATACCGCGTTGGTGACGGCCGCCCTGAAGCGCATCTCCAACGGCAGTGCCCCCGTCTCTCAACGGTTCGCCTTTGAAGCGTTTCGCAACATGTGCTCCGTCACGTCGGTGATTGTGACGCTCACGGAGGCCGATCGCACGCGTGCCACCACCAACGCCGATATCATGCGTCAGGTGGTGCTGGAGATGAAGACGGAAAGATGGATTATACCAAGTATTCCGACACACACGCCGCGGGTGGGGAGCAGTCGCCGGTGGAGGGGGACCGCGACCCGTGGTCGGTGGGAGCCACTTCTCTCACTTCTGCCGCCAAATACCAGATCATCTCGAGCTGCATCCAGTCCGACTCGGTGGTCTGCGCCGACTTCCGCGCCCTCGACGCGTCCATCGTGGTGGCCACCAAAAAGCAAAAGGTGTATTACATCTCCTACGACAGCTACAGCTCACAGGACGTGGTGAACAGCTTTCAGCTCCGTTTGACCGGACCGGTGCACGACATCAAAGTCATTAACGATCTCTCTGAGCAGTCTGGCATTCTCATTGTGAACAAGAAGGGTGGCTTCAATCTGCTCAAGAACTGCTGGTCTCCAGAACAGTCTCCCGTCGAGGCCGCCGTCTTCTCCGCCTGCCCCCCGGAGGACCGCTGGATCGACCTCAAGTCCACCTACCGCAGCAGCGAGGCGACCCTCTTTTACGGCGGGTCGATCGGCGAGGGCGGGGCGACAGAAATCCACGCCCTTTCTCTCGCCGCGGAACAGGTCATCCAGAGTATCGCGGTCCCCGGCTCCGCCACACTCACGGCGCTCACCGGTAACACCGCCCAGCGCGCCCTCTTGGCAGGGTTCTCCGACACCGTGGTCCGCTACTACGACGACCGACAGGGACAAGGACAGGTGGGGATGGTGGGGGTACTGCAGTGCGGCCAGGGCCTCAGTCACGCGGAGCCCATCCTCGGCGTCGGCGCGCTCGCGAGCGGGACGGGAAATTACGTCGTGGCGGGGTCACGGTCGGTGGTGCGGGTGTTTGACATCCGCAAGATGCGCGACCCCGTCTCCTCCTTCACCGGGGAGTCCCTCTACGGCCCCACGAGAGAGCCCACCGTGCCCGTCATGACCAACTGTACCGTCGGCCTCCACACCGGGGTAATTGGCATCTCCTTTAGTAACAACACCTACGCCGCCTACTCCAGCAAGGGACAAATCCTGAATGATAAGCCGATCCCCGTCAGCACCTACGCCTCCCCCCCGCTCGATCCCTCCTCCATGCAGCCGGTCACGCTTCAGCCGCTGCTGCCCAAGTGTTGCATCACCCACCCCCTCCGTCCGCTCATGTCGTTTGGCTGCGACTTGATGATTTTACAGCCGTGATTAATATTACAGTATCTATTTTGGTTTGTCGTTGCTTTAGTTTCGCCTATTTTCACCAGACGTCTTCTACATTGAACTTTAGCACCTTTTGATGGTAAATCCCCCTCTTCCCCTTTCTTTTCATCACAGCAACGTGTTACAGAAATATACCAGTAAATATTTTCCCTTTTATTATTATTATTACTTTACATTTAGATCATGGGCCAGAGCTCCGGGAAGGACCCTAACGCCGGCATGCGGATGGGGGTGCTCAAAGGCATGCACGCCGATCCAGTGGACGACACCTTACTAGGCGGCGTAGAAAAGGCCACCATACAGGGCAGCCTCACCAACCAACTCTACGACGCCCGTCCTCCCAGTCTCACCGAGGAGCAAAACATGATGGAAAAAGAGTTCACCGCGGCTTATATGGACGCCTGCTATAGAGGTCTGGCGAGCGATGACGCGTGTCGGTGCTTTGCTCCTAACGAGCAGTTTCAGTTAGTGATTGACACCGTCGACTTCTCCGACTACGACGAACGCCAAGAGGCGATTAAGGAGGTGATTTCGGTCTTTTATTATGATATTTTAAAAGTGTGCAAGTCGGTGATTGACTGGGAGGATGCGATACGACTGCATCAAGGACGAGAGGGGAATGAAAGCCGTTCCTTCTTTCCCACCGGCTCCGCTCTTTCCTCTTCGAATACCATTTACTCAGAGAACTCAGTGCAATCCACCGCCACCGTCGACTGCGCCGCTATTACAGAGGCGCTCATTTCGTACAAAATGACCTGCGGCCGTGTCTTGGTGCGGAATGGGTTTCTGTTTTTGTTTTGGCACATGCCAGCGGGGGAAAAGATGGGCTACCTGGAGTGTCGGACCTCGCGGTGGGTGCTGGAGGCGGGGGTGCCCGGGCTGCACGTCCCGCACTTCTACCATATACGGTACAAGGGACGGGGAGTGACGGTGGTGGCGCTGGCCCCAGTGAGCGAGAGTCTCACCCTAGTGACGGAGCAGAATATGGAGGTGGCAGCGATGGCCCAGCAGGTGGCCTCCGCCTTCTCGCTCGTCCCCTACAGCAGCATGGAGGATGACGCGGGCGGCGACGGACGGGCCGGCGGGAATAATAACTACGAGCTGACCAGTAGTCTCTTCTTTCTGCCAAAGATGGTGCAGGCGCACTTTGGCCGCGATGGACGCTATTACTTTTTTAATAATAGACGGTGGCTGCCGCAGTGGCTTCATGGGCGGCACCAGACCCATCTCTCCCCCTTCAGCCGCCCTTTGAGCTGTGTCCGCCCGTTACTGTTAGCCTCCCGTGATGCGAAGCTTTCCTGTCGAACGTATATGGGCGATGCCTTCATTTTTGAAAACCAAATCGCGTTAGAGTTTATGAAACAGGAAATCGACTTTGAACTGCTCAATTTAATTTCCAAAGTGCGCGAGCGGCAACTAGAAAAGGTGAAGCGGAAAAAAACCAAGAAGGCGATACAGATGCAAAAAGAGCATCTAAAGCAGCTGAATCAGCTGGGCGCTTTGCATCACCTCGTTACGATCGAAGAGGGAGGACCGGAGAGCTCCCGCAATACCACCACCTTTGCCCCTACGTTTAGCACCTCGGATCACCCCACGACGACGGCCACCGGGAGCACCAGCGGCCTGCCCGGAGAGTCGGAGCTGTCCTCCTCCGAGGACGAGGCCGGCGAGGACGAAGGCGAGGAGATCAACCTCTACGAAACAGGTAGTATTATAGAAGAATTTAATGCGGTGGGGTACCCCAAATGTTTCCTCGGTATTCTCTACCTCACCCTCACCCAACACGCCTCCCCTCCCACCCATATGGTGCGGGAGGTGAAGCGAGAGATTTATTTTCGTGGGCTCAAGGACTTTATTACCTCTCGTACGTATGAGGTGCGATTTCCAAACATTCACTTCCGCGGGGATGCGGACCTTAATGCCTCTGGAAAGGATAATGGATTGTTAGGGGTGGACCCCGATGACGACGACAATATGGACGAGATGAACGACGGCTGGGATGACGACATTTTCTATGAGGACGATGTGATGATGATGGGGTTGCCCCAACCACAGCAGTTTGTGCGCATTTTTTCCTCCTTTGGGAGTCACATTCGACGGTTTGCCTCGCTCTTTGTTGGTCACCCGACGTTGACCCCTTCCGAGTCTCGTCGCGCCTTCTGGGAAATCCCCGTCACAAAACAAAAAAGTCAAGGACAACACCGCCTCCGCCGCTGCGGTCACCGACACGACCCCCATGACGAACCCCCTTCTGAGTGGCTCTCGGTCCGGAAACTCCATGAACCAAAACGCGATTCTAGAGGACAAAACCTTTCAGTCCGTGATGGAAAAGATACTAATGGCGTTCATGGAGTACGGCGGGGAGGACATCTCAGACTGTTTCTACTACCGCACCGAAACGGATGAGTCGCAGATTTGGAACGAGATGGATTTTATGCATCGAGTGTTTAAGGAAATGGTGATTCCTTTTATTTACCGCAAGTTTAATTTGCCACTGCACGTCGCGCCGGGGCTGCGAGAGCCGCTCCAACGGGAGGACAAGGAGTACGTGTATAATGAACTGTGCGCCGCGTTCGGGGT
>AUXL01000080.1:0-21890 GCA_000482185.1 Angomonas desouzai | reverse complement strand
TATTAGTGAATTTATTTTTGTGGATTTGACGTTTGTGAGGAAAGAATAAAATGGTATATGAATGTAAGCTTAAAATTTATTATCTTTTCGCTTTTCTTCCCCTCCTTTGTTTCCATGACAGCAGTCCATATACTAGAACCCATGTCCGACCCCCCGGCGCCGTTCAAAGGGCTTGCCAACCTCACCACCCCTCTCCCCGTCCTCTCTCATGAGAACATCACACCCCCTCCCTCTTCTTTATCACGATACTAAATGTTATCGTGGGGATTGGGTGGGTGGTGTTTGGGGTGCTGCGGCCCGCACAGGCGCCCCGTGAAACGATTCTTCAGCCGTCTACACTTCGGAAGCGGTGGTGGACCAGACAGCTGGTTGCCATCTTCTTCTCCTGGACCGCTTACTTCGCCGTGTACTCCCTTCTCTGCTATCTCCTCCTTCCCTCCCCACTTCTATGGCGCTTGGGACTGCTACCGGTGTCCTTTTCATCTGGGGGCTGGGTGAGTCAGTTGCGTCTGTATACACTCTGTGGGGGCGTGGGAGAGGGGGCGAGCCCAAGGCTGAAGCGGATCTTTCAGTCACAGGAGAATACGGCGGAGTGTGTGGACTGGTGGTTGCCGACCACCGACTCCATGGTACGCCTTACGGCGAAGCGGGTGGAGACGCTTTCCCGTTTTGAATCCCCTGTTGCCCACTCCGCCGCCCTACATTCCTTTTCCATTGTGAATTGGATCTCTTTAGCTGTGACGTTACTCGTCCTGGTGAATATGGCAGTGATGAGTGTGCGGTACCGCCGGCTAGTGCCAACGGCAGCGGAAGTGGAAGAGGAGACTACAGCTCAAGCGGAAACGACATCAACTAGCGCTGAGGTGAACACTCGGGTGATAACCCCTCAAAGTAAGGCAAAATCCACCTTTTCTCAGGTGGAGGAGGTACGAGACGCCGACGACGCCGACCTCATGTCTAGTGAAGCCATAAAGGAAGAGGAGCGGTGGCAGCGGAGGGCGCAGAAAGAGACAGCTGCATCTCCTTCCTCGATGCGTCTAGTGATGGGGGAGTGTTGGCTGTCCATTCTTGGTGTCGTGTACATGTATCTCTACACTGCGGTGGGAGGCATGTCTGTATTCATGGCGCTCCTCTACCCCGCTGGCGCCTTCCTATCCGTTCTGCTGTTCGCCCTGCTATCATAGATTGACGTATAGATTGATAACAATGAATTTTATCTTAATAGTCACTTTTATTTTTTCCCTTTTCTTAAGCGTGTTGAAACTTTATTGTCGGTTTATATTTTTCCACATATCTTTTTTCCCCCTCCCCTATTGAAGTGCGCTTATTACCATTCAGTACAAACACTAAGTATGTCGCCGCCCAAAGGCGACTTGGAACCATTTAAGAAAAACCAGGATGAAGTATTTCATGTCGTGAACCTCATGGCAAAACAGGAGATGGAGAAGATCCGTCGGTGGGGACAGGTGTGCGACACCGTGTGGATCACCGATGACCACGGCAACACCCTCCTACACTGGGCCGCCGCTTTTGGCTTCCTTCCTGCTATTCACTATCTTTTAGATTTGGGCTTGCCCCTAGACAGCGTCAATGGGAATGGGGTGACGCCTCTCCTGACGGCAGCCGCGGCGGCACCTAATGTCGCAGCCGTACTCCTCCTCCTCATTGACCGGGGGGCGGTCTTCACTACCACGAGCTCTTCTCCTTGGTCGGTGTGTCGTGTATTAGAAGAGAGAGGACTGGGTAATTTGGCCACCTTGTTTGACTGTCTCTTTAGAGAGATGAAAGAGGGCGAGGCGCACTTTCAACAAGTGCCACCAGTCGATCACGACACACTAGAACACATTGTGGCCAGGGCGCTACCGGTGATGCAGCAGCTGACCGTGCGGGACTGCAGCCCAGAAGTTCCTGTTGTCACCGTGTGCCACCCACTGAGCAGCTCCGAGGTCCCACACACCGACGGCGATACGGTCTGGTGGGCGCTGCAGCACGAAATCAACGCGCTCTTCCTGGAAGAAACCCAAACACGTCTCCTGATTGAAAATTCTTTTTTTGAAACGTGCTGTTTTTACTATTCTAGCATTGTCAACCGTACGCTGGCTTACGTCGTGGAATTCAACACGCGGATTGACCAGATTGTGGGAGAGAGGTGCGAGGGAGGGGAGGTCTTCCTACTGGCCCGCATGGACGGGGACACGGAGTGGATCCCGTTGGAGCTCATTAAGCATCTGCCCTGTGTCCAAGAGTACTATGAAAGAGCGGAGGGCTCCGACTCTAGCAAACTTCTGCAACTCGATCCGCCTCTTCAGCCGCGTTCCTTTCTCTATGATCAAAGCCACTTGGTGAACTCGGTTGACCGGTCCGACTTGGAGGCACAGTTGATGTCGTTAAAAAAGCGACAGAAGCAGCTCTTCAGTCCCTCCCCCAGTCTTACCCCTCTTTCTATTGATCTTCACACCCCGGCGGAGGAAACGACGCCCTCCGAGAGGGTAGAACGGTCCTATAGCCGTGGGCCTACAGAGGACAGTAGTGCTTTGAGTGACGGTGTAGTAATGCCGTTTGAGCCCATCCTGGACTCCCCACCACGGCGTACCAAACTTTGCAGACTAGGGAAGAGAAGAAACTATCCTCGTTGGATTGACCATGTAAATAATTATGATACCAGTCACGAATTAGATTGATGTAGATTTTGTATAAAGGATTACTATAGTTGTTACATTACTATTATTTTCACTTTTAGGGTGCCTTCTACGATGGCAATCCTTTTTCACGCTTAACCACTTTTCCACTTAGATTTTTTCCTGTTTTTACTATCTTTTCATCCGCTAATGTACCCACCTACAGAACAGAAAAAAAACTATTGTTACTTTAGCTCCTCTGATAGATTTAACGGTTATTTGATCTCTTCATTTCCCCCTCTACTTTTTCCCTCTAGATTTCCCTACCCCGTAAAATGGCGACAGAGGCACAGCTCAAAGTGTTGATTCAAAATTTAGAGTCCTATCATGAAGACCTCAAGACCAAAATAGCATCTAAAGAGAAGGAGCTCCATTCACTTATTGAGCGACTGTCACTCTCGGCGTCGGCGAACAAGAAGGAGGAAAGAAAGAGTGGTGTAAAACGACTTTCCATTAAAAAGGAAGTGGACCTCGGTGCCACCCAAAGCATCGCCCCACCACTGACAAAAGACTCCAAAAGGCTTCTGACCACTGAAATTACTCCGAGTAGTTCTTTGGAAACCATTCTTCACCGTTTTCAACAGCTTCAGCAGCACGACCTACAGACACAGCGGCACTTCACCCCTAGCAATGTGTCTCCCGCGGCGGAGAGCCTCACTGTGAACCGCGGGGGGACGATGGGCCGGCAGTCCCTCAGTTCCTTCCTCGACAATATCTCCCCCATTGACAGAATACGGCCCTCACAGGATATCTCACCCCTTGAGGGCGACCCAGCGCTGAAGAGGGTGCGCTTTTGTTCCAAAAGCCCTCAGATCACACCAGTCTCCCGCAACCCCTCTCCCTCTCCCTTCATGGAGGTGCTCCCTTCTCCCGCCGACCCTCCCCCCAACCCCATCCACGCCGAGGTGTTAAAGACACAGACGGCGGTGCTGCAGTCGATCAGTGAGGTACGGTCCTCTCTCCTCAGCAGTCGGACCAACACCACCCGCTCCTCCTCGTCTGAAAGCGAGGCGGCCACCCCTACACAGAGGGAGGTCCCGCTGGTGGAGGAGGTTCAACACCCTTATGGGGACATCGCCAGTCGCCCTGGGCGTCAGCTGGCGGACCGTAGCTCCCCACCCATCTACCTCAAACGAAGACCTCACTCCGCCGCTTCTCGACCGTCGTCCCCACCACGGCGGGTCAAGCTTCCTGTAAAACGAGAGCGGGAAGAGGAGAAGCCCTCCCTGCGCCCTTCTCACCGTGTCGCCGGGTTTGACCGGTGCATCGCCCGTACGGATTCTCTTGGTATCGTCTTGGCATGCGGGAAAACGCAATTCTTTTGATACATTTTTTTTGTTTGTTTGTTTTATGTGTTCTGCTTTACATTCTGCTATTACAAGTTTATTATTGCTTCACAATTATTTTCCTTTTCTGAACAGTGAGAATGACCTCCTCCGTCAGAAATATTAACGTTGATCAATAACCTTATTCCCTCTTTCCCCATTTACCCTTACTGTTTATTTACCCCCACTCGGAAAGTTTTATTTTTTGAATAGTATAATAATACATATAACCAAAGGAAGGACGCCAAGATGAGCGACTCACCTGTTAATGTCAGAAAAGTGGCGGAGGAATACCAAAAGCTGAAGGCGAGCTACGAGGGAAACAAGGTCGACGCCTGTGTGGACATTCTCAACGGTATTAAACGTTACATTATCTTTTTCCCCACCTTTCTCAATCCCTCCGCGGAAAGTAAAACTAGGAGTGAGGAGCTCACCCTCACCCGTAACGTCCTAGAGCTCGGTGTTCTGGTCAGCGCCAAGCGAAAAGAAGTGGACCCCTTCGAGATGTACTTTAATCAGCTGCAGCTGTACTACACCGACGTCACCGACCTTCCCGAGTCTCCTTTTTATTTAAAGATACTGGGACTGAATTTGGTGCGCCTTTTGGTGCTCAGTAAAATTGCACAGTTCCACTCCGAGTTAGAACGCATTCCCCATGCGATTCATGGCAGCAATAATGATATCCGTTTCGCCGTTCAACTGGAGCGGTATCTCATGGAGGGTAGTTACAACAAGCTGCTCACCTCTCGTAAAAAAGTTCCTTCTAGTGAATACGTACCGCTGGTGGAGATGCTAGAGGATACGGTGCGAAATGAGGTCGCCGTGTGTATCCCCCACTCCTACACGGAGCTCACCGTCGAGGCGGCACAGAAGATTCTCATGATCAGCTCCCCTGAGGAGGTGCTGCAGGTGGGGCGCGACTATCAGTGGACGCTCTCCGATGACAAGAAGAAGTTTCTCTTTACGCGGGAAGAGGATATAGCGAAAAAGGAGATTCCGTTTACAGATATGATCAAACAGCACATTGGGCACGCCATCGACCTTCAGAACGTTATTTAGAAACTCCACTCCTTGAGTGTGAGTTTACCCTACCACTATATAAGTATATATACTTTTTTTTTTATCATATTTTTATGAACATGGTTTTGTTTTGCTCCCTTCTCCCTTGTTGTTACATTTCCCCCTCATAAAATATTAATCCATTTCCTTCTCTCTTTCTCCGTTTGACTCATAACGTAGCGACCTTTGATCAATATTATTTTATTAGTAGTATTCCTTTCCATTAGTGCCTTTCATGTCGCAGTTGACAAAGAAAAAAGCGGCGGAGGTGATCATCACACGACCTGACGGCACGGAGCAGCGCTTTGTAAAAGGAGAGAAGAAAAATCTTAACAAGGCGGCCACCACGACCACCACCACTGTAGATGAAGACGCCCGTGTCGTGGAGGAGTGTGCCACCTACACCGCTAGTTTCAACAATCTCTTGGCGGAGGTCCGTCCCCAAGAGAACCCCCTGCGTCTTGTCGATCTAGTACACACCCGCATGAAACGGGAGGGGATTCCACTCAACACCACCACTTACAATTTGCTGATGAAGCGACTGATACCGTTTAAGGAGTCTCCCATTTTCTCCCTCTACGAGGAACTGAAAAGTGAGGGTATGAAGAAAAACAGTAGTGTACGGCCGGACTTGGAAACCTTTCGCATTCTCTTTCGTGCCTGTGAGAGAAACGCCAACTACAACAAGACGTTTCTGTTGTATCAGCAGATGAGGGATCTGTTTCACCTCCTCCCGGACACTTCCATGTTTAACTCCTTGCTAGGGTACTGCGCGGCGGTACACGACGTCGCGCAGGCCACCTACTTTATAGAAGAAATGAAGGAAAACAGCATCGAAAAGGATGCCAACACCTACAACTGTTTCATGAGCGTGCTGGTGGACTCAGCGCCGTACTCGGAAACCCTCGCCGTGTTTAGGGAGATGGCGGACACCCCGAATGTCTCTCCCACCCTCCGTACCTACAACACGGTTCTAAAGGCGGCACGAGTGAATGACGACTACGATCGCGCCTTTCAGATTTTTGAAGAGATGAAAAAGAAGGGGGTGCTGCCCGATATTGTGACTTACAACACCCTTCTCTGGCTGTGTGAGCAGCGACTGGACTATATCTGCGCCACCGGAAAGTACGAACACCTCTCTCGAACAGAGGAGCAGAAGCGACAGGGCAAAACGGCACTGATTGAATTGGTCTTGGTGCTTTTCTCCGACATGAAATCGATGCGGTTGCAGCCCAACACGTTTTCCTACAACAAAGTCTTTTCGGTGCTGTATCAGTGCGATGACTTTAGAGTGTTTAGTTTATACGACGAAATGTGCGCGTTGGTGCAACAGAAAAAGTCACGCGAGGAGGGAGGTAGGAATGAAGCTTGGATAGTGTCTTCACAGAGGCCAATCCCCAAGAAAACTGCAGCATTATGGGTAGCAGCGTTTACTTGAATAAGGAAACGTTTCTCATCATCATTCGCGCCTACCTAACCCTGGGATACCCGGAGCGGTGCAAGGTGGTGGCGCAGACAGACATGAAGAACAGCGGCGTTGTGCTGGATAGGGAGGTGACGATGCTGCTGTGGGATGTCTGTCGGTTCACCAAGGACAAGAGCTGGGCGGATGACATTTTGGCGGAGGTGAGGGAAAAGGGCGTTTTGCTAGAGGTACGGTTGTACAACCACTACCTCGCCGTGCTGGCTGCCGTCGGGGAGCCCGCACTGTTCCGTTACTTTGAGGAGATGAAGGTGGGCATTCACCCCTTGAGCTCCTCCCCTGACGCGGAGACCTACAATATTCTACTCGAGGCGTGTATTAATACCGCGGAAGTGGAAAAGGGTCTCAGTCTGTGGGAGACATTCATCAACCCCTATTCCCCTGTCAAACCCAATACAGAGTCCTACTGTCTCTTCATCGCTCTCTACGAGATCAAGCAAGACGTGGAACCGCCGTTAAAGTTGTTTGAAACATTGGTGGAACAAACCAGAGCTGACAATGCCGACGGAAAGCAGCGCACCGTCTCCAGGAAAGTATTACACCGTTTGTTGCGACTCTTTGTCAAGCTTCGGGATGCGCATTTGGAGGAGCTATTTACCAAAGTAAAGGCGCACACAGTAGCGGAGCTACCACCGGCGAATGTAGAAACCTACAGCATTGCCATGCGCTACTATCTGGAACAGGACAAGGGGGATATGGTACAGCAGCTATTCAATGAAGTCAAGACGAGCAACGCCCTTGACGTCAATTTAGAGTGCTACGAAGTCATGCTGAATATGCTACACGACCGAAAGGACCAGAAAGGGTTGAAGCGACTGTTTGAAAACGCCCAGGTATCCAACGTCAAGTTTGACATTAAAATGTACAATAAACTACTGGAGGTGGCGGTGGCCGCGGAGAATGAAAGTTTCTCGTTTGACATTATTCAAGACATGAAGCTACGGGAGGTCCGCGTCGGGGAGTCCACCATGTCCGTGATGCTGAGTAGTGCCTTTGGTCGAAAGGTGCTGGGAGAGGCGCTGAAGCGAAATCTTATTCTGCAGTTCACCGATTCAGAATAAGGGAATGCTTATGCATTTGGGACCCTTTTGACGGTTGAAAAACAACATATGTAAAAATACCATCACATCAACAACAACAATCAACAGTATATTATAATTCATTAACTGGTATGATTAAGCTGATTGATTTTTTTTTTTATTCTCATTAACTATTTTTTGATTCTAAGCAATTTGGACACTCTCCCTCTTCCTTTTTCTTTTAGTGGTAAGCACCTTGTACGTGTTATACACTTAAATCATACTATTAGAAGCACACTTAAACATGAGCTCAGAAAACAACCCACCCGCCGCAGCCCGCTATCGCAATATGGCTTCTAAGGAAGTGCAGACCGAAAGTTCCTTTGTCCCCAGCGGTGTCAACCTCTCTGAAAAGTACGACCAGTCCGCCTGCGACCAGTACGCCGAACTTCAAGCGCTGCGTCAGATGATTAGCCTCTGCATGACCGATGTCGCAGGCACCGTTTACGACGTGGTGTCCTTTAAAGATATCATGTTCAAAATGGAAGAGGAACTCCCCTCTAGTCTTCCCGTCACGGATATGCTCTTGTTGTCCTCCAAGCTATTTAGAAAGACGTCCGAGTTGGGGCGTCTTCTAGGTTGTTTTTTTAGTGTGTTTTTCGCCGATGAGCACGCGGACGAACACTTTCACTTTGCAGAGGTTCGCATGTTGCAAAAAGAACTTCGGGAGTCGAAAAAGAAACTAAAAGAGACTGAAGAAGAGAAGGAGAATCTGCAAAAAATGTTGACGAATTTAGGCCAGGTAGCGATGGACCACGGTAAGGCGGTGGAGCTGTTGGAGGAACAGAACCGTGCCCTTCAGTTACAGACTGCTGGTTTAGAGGATCAAATGGCAGTGCTCTTTCATCAGGTCAACACAGATTTGGAAAAGAACTGCAAGGAGAGTTACGAAAAAGTGTCATTGGAGGTAGAGATTCAGGAGCGGTTAAATCCCACAAGGGCCACCTTTCGTCAGACAATGGACAATCTGGGTCAGCAAATTCGCAGTTCCAGGGCGCTCATCACAGAGGTAAGAGAGGCGCTGTTGGCCTGCAGTCAGGGGCCACGGACGGGCGAGGCTTATCTCGCTGTGGAGCCTAGTGTCCGCTTCAAGCTTAAAATGCTAGATTCTAATTTTCAGCAGATTGTCGGTCGGTTCACCGCGGTAAAAGATACGGTGGCGGAGACCGCACATGAACTGATGAATGCCCTCCAAGACCGAAAGAAAATTCTTTATCTCTCCTACCAGCACATTCGTCTATACGACTTACAAAACGCAAAACTGCGAAAGGCCAAAGCCCTCTTAGCGGAACTCCGTGACTTTACCACCGATCTGATGAAAAAGACACAGAGCACCTTTCCCTCCGGTGCCATCACCTCGGTGGACCGTTTGGGTCGCATCACCACACAGCGGTGGCAGGGTGGCTACACCCTCGCTGCGATCCGTGAGAACAAAATGAAAAAGAGCAAGAGTGAGGACAATAGTGCGACGGAGGGGGGAGGAGGATTGACCTCCATTGAACGAATGGCGGCGGAGAGTGAAATAGCCGCTCTACAAAACGGCGACTTTCATGGCAATGGCATTCTCCCTCCTGCCGCCCTCTTTGACGAATCGATTCTCAACACCCCACCCTTTGAGACCATCTTTAACCTAATCGACGTCGTGAAGACGATCGATGAGGACATTGACCGTCTCAATGACAATCTCACCCTCGAGGATGAAATGAGCGCCTTTCTCAAGACCCTCACGCTGTCGGTGTCGACCACAGAGAGAAGCGAACAGGATAACTTGGGTACGCAGTTTGAGGGCAAGTTCAATAAGGCGCTGAATCCCACCGGCGCCCTCCAGAACTCGACCCAGCGTAGTCCGTCTTTTGATAGCACCGCGAACGACAGAGAGGAGAAACAGAGCGCGACCGGTGGGGAGACGGTGGGGAAGAACGATGGAGTGTTGTCCAAACAGGCTCAACAGCTTCGTAACCAGCAAGAGCAGATTGCCAAGATGCAGGACGATTTCTCCTCCAAACTGGGATTCCTTCGCCAAGTGTACGAGGCCAGAATCACCGATTTGGAGATTAAAGAGGCATCGGTGCAAAAGGGATTTTCTACCTTTTATGATGTAAACTCTCAGCAAAAAGGAAACAGCAGCACAGCCGCGAAAGCACCAACAAGAGCCCCCAAAGCGGTAAAGCAAAAGGATCTCCCACTGGTGCGAGACGGAGAAAGGAACAATGATGAGGCACTGCAGGCCAAAAAGAAGGCGAGCGACAAGGATGAACTGCTCTCTGCGCGCCAAGACTGGCAAAAGGTGAAGCCGGCGGTAGCGGCGAACAAAAAGGTGAGAGAAACCGCTGTCGCTGAGGTGGACCGCATGGAGAAGGATGTATTTGAAAGGGCTAGAAAACAAATCGAAGAAGTAGTGTGATTGGATGGACCTTTCTTATTCTCATATGTAAATGTACATTAAATTATTATTTGTTACAAAAAAAAAAAAAAAAAAAGTAAATCTAGCGGAGTTGGACTCCTTCTCCTCACTCTTTCTTTTTCACTTCTGGGCTTTCATTTTTTATTTCCCATTCCCTTTTTCCTCCCATTTTCAATAGTAATACCGTCCCTCTCCTAGTGTATTCTTACTGACAACATGGCACAAGCCGTTGATAAGGAGACCTTTAGACGCATTATCGCCAAGGACCCCGAGTGCAAGTCATGCTTTGACTGTGGGTCGCCGAACCCTCAGTGGTGCGACATCCACCATGCCATCTTTATCTGCTTAGAGTGTAGCGGGGTACACCGCAGTCTGGGGGTACACCTGTCCTTTGTGCGTAGCATGACCATGGATAGCTGGTCGGACTGGAAACCGGAGAAACTCAAAAAGATGGAAATCGGTGGCAATAAAAGGGCCCGTTTGTACTTTGAAAAGAATGGCGTCAGTGGGAAGCCACTGCGGGAAAAGTACAACACCCTTCCCGCGCTGCGGTACGTCGCCCTGCTCGACGCCGAGGTGAGCCAACAGCCCTTTGATGAGGCCAACTGGAAGGCACCGGACTGGTTCACCCAGCAGCAGCAGCAGCGCGCTACGACAGGCGGTGCGACGGGCGGTGCGGGCGGCAACAAGTACGAAGGGTTCGGCTCCCCGACCTCCCAGCAGCCTACCGGCAAAGAGGGCAGCGGCGGTGTGGCGGACGAGTGGCAGGCCATGTTCTCCAGTGGGTGGAGCGCGCTCTCACAAAAGGCGGCGGCTCTCTCCCAAACGGCGACGGAGGCCATTCAGAACACCGATACCGAAAAGGTAAAGGAGAATGTGAATCAGGGATGGAGTAAAGTGAGTAACTTTTTCACCTCCTACGTGAACGAGCTTTCCGAGAATCTCAACCCTAACAATCAGTCCGACGGCTTGGCCGACCTCCGTGAGCACGCGAGACAGGCGGAGGGCACTGGTCATCCTTCTCAGAGAGACGAAAACCTTCGCACCGATCTCTACGGCACTCCCATTGAGGAGGAGGAGGAAAAGGACAACAAACCTTCTCAAAAGCCAAAAGAGGATGATGATGAGTGGGGCTGGAACTAGAGAGAGAGAGCGAGTGCTATATCTGTACGTCTAACGCTTCGTACGTGTGATATATATGTATTTTGATTATATAGATGTTGGAATTTTGAGTTTGCTTCTTTGAAAATTGACTTTACTTCATTCAGTAACGTACTTTCCCCCTCTGCAAGAAAATTAGGTACCTTTTTTTTTTTTTTTAAGTAATTAGTGAATTAAAACTAGAACAAAATGGGCTCTCTTTTCCAACTCCGTGATTTCTGGACCACCTCATTTCCCGAGGAAGAGTTTGGGGTATCGGCCCTGACGGTGGGGGACATTGAAAACCTAAAAGGCGCCGATAAAATCGCCGTCGGCTCTTTTCAGGGTCATTTGCGCATCATGGAGCCCTCCACCCATAGAGGTGAAATGCAGCCCAACGATTTGCTGTTTGAAAAGAAATTTGACGAGCCTATTTTGCAGATTGAATGTGGTCCCTTTGAGCCTGTCGTAGATGGAGTGACAGAGAATTTACTGGCGGTTCTGTTTCCTAGACGACTATTGTTACTGCGGTTATTTAGAGTCGGGGACGCGCCCCCGTCGGGCGGGAATGAGGCCGCCGTTCAGGACTTTTACTACACCTGCTCCACCTCCTTCGACACCGTCTTTGACCGATCCACCTTTAACCTTGTGAGCGGCCAATTCGGGAAGGCGTATTATAAGCTCATTTGTGTCCAATCGATGGATGGACAACTGACCATCGTTGATTTCAACAAGATCGCCTACCACCGCTTCTTACCCTCTAACCAGTTTCTCGTACCGGGCTGCCTCTCTTACTGTGCCGCGCGGGATAGCTTTCTGACCAACAGCAGCGCGCTCTTTCTGCAGTGCTATTCCTATAGTTCCCTCATCAACAGTGCCGAGCGGGCGACCCTAAACCCTTCCTGGACGTACAACCTCGGTGACGACGCCGTCGCCTTGGACGTCTGTCCGGTGTGCCGAGGGATGAAGGAGGATAATATTGTGATTCTCTGCCCCTACAAATTACACCTCTTGACCGACTTAGGGGATATGATTACCCTTCGCCGACTAAATGCGGAGGCGATTAGCATGTGCACCTACCCCCTCCCGGAGCTGGGCTGCTTCAACATTGTGGTGGGATTTTTGAACAACACCATTAGCGTGTTTAGCGATGTGGCGCTAGAGTGGAGTGCACAGGTGACGTGTGGGATCCCGCAGTGTCTCCGAGTGGGGGAGCTGTGCGGGGTGCAGGGCATGATCAGCGTGCTCGACTCCCGCGGTATGCTGTCGGTGAACTACTTGGGTACTGACCCCGCGGATGGCCCCATCGTTGCCCTGGACAGTAAAGCGGAGGTGTACGAGGAGATGTGTGCGGAGCTGCGCCAGATTCAAGAAGCGTTGAAGGGTAATATGGGTACCATTGCCGCCCCCGCCCCCGCGCTCCCCCCCGCCCCAGAACCCATCATAAAGAAAGAGGACAGCCTCCCCGTCGCCGCACAGCCGCCCCCCGCCCCCGCCCCGGTAAAGGAAGAAAAGGCCCCTACCAAACCCCCGAACCACTTGGCCAACTCTCTCTCTTTGCAATTTATCAACTCGACCTCCGTCCCCTCCGGTGGCAAGATCACCGTCTCCCTCTTGATCAAGCTGGAGCAGACCACACTACTAGGGGTGCTCACCAACGTGGAGGTGTACCTCCGTGCGGCAGAGCCCATACTGTGCGAGACAGACTACAAACACATTCCCCAAATAGAGCCCGGCGAGACCGTCACCATTCCCGTCACCATTTCTTGCTCAGACGATAAAGACCACATCATTCCCTCTTCCCTTGAAATCACCGCCTTTGCCATCTTCAAGAACAAGAACGGAGGAGATCACCTGGTGTGTAACACCTCCATGCGGGCTCCTCTGTCGCTGGTCGCCCAGTCCGTGGACCCGGTGAAGAATCCTGCCTTCTCGGTGCAAATTAACACGGAGAAGTCCCCCCCTCCCTCCCTTATCGATCTCTTCCCAGACATGTCTTCTATTGGCCCTGTGACGACGAATGTGCTGTCCCTTCAATACGTCAACGGTGCCGATGCTACGATACTAGTCTCCAAGAATGCAGCCCGCTTCAAGATTCAGGGATCCACCATGGAGGGTCTCTGGTTGGTGTCGGACGAGCTGATCCGTCGTCTTCGCACGTACTACAATGAACCCGAGATTGACTTTAGCATTCCCGATGACATCCCCGTAAAAGACTTTAACGCCGTCATTGAAACCCACATCGCCGTGCGTCAGGAACTATTAGCCGCCAGTGAAAAGATGGAGAGCGCCGCCAATTTCTTCCGGGCCGTAGAAAAGCGTCTTATTACGCACTTTAGAGACCGTAACCCCTCTAACCTCGATGCACTCGATGTGCTGCTGAAAGAAAGTTACAAGAATCTGTTGAGCTGCCACGACGCCATTATGACCGCGCGAACCCGCCAGCGACAGGCGTGTGCGATGCTGAACTGCTGCGCCCGTCTCTTCTGTCTCCGTCTTTTAGTGCAAAACAAAACCACATTTACCAATCCCGAGGATCAAAAGACCTTAGAGGGCATATTCTCCTGTGAAATTACGGACAGTGATGGAGTGGGGTGGGAGGAGGTGACCGAGACGGCCCTTGTAAAATTGCTCGACATTAAGACCGCAAAATTGGGCGCAAAGAGTGTGGAAGTATCGCTCAAGACACTGAACTTGAAGAAATACATCCGAAATCTCATAGAGCACGTCAAGGAAGGGAAAAGATTGGTTTGTTAGTATCCATGTTCCCTTCCCCCTTTTTTTGATTTTCCTTGTTGTTGTCGTTACACATGTCTATATATATATACCTATACTAGTGGTGATTGAATGATATTTCCCTTTGTGCTATTTTTTTGCTTTGATTTTTGCAAAATGTCTTTTTTGTCTTCTTCCCCCTTTTAAACAACATAAATCATTTCTTTCCTCCAACCCTTTCCTTTCTGTTTAGTTATGAATGGACCTCCGGGATCAACCGTAGTCTGTAAAAAGAGTCGTCGTTCGGGGAAAGGGACAACAAAAGAGGTGGCGGCCAAAGCCACCGCTGCCCCCATCGCCTCCATAGAACCCGTGTCACTCCAGGACGCATTGAAACAGCTCCTGAAGGCGCCCGCTAAAAATAAAGTGGTGTCGCCTTTTGCCAAACGGTTTCTCGCCCCACCTCACGCACGGGGTATCACCAATAATAGTAATTTTTGCTACATGAATTCTATTCTACAGTCTCTCATTTTTATTCCCCCATTCGCCCAGCTTTTACTTTCCGCCGTGGACTATGACACCTTATGCCCCCTCACATCTTGTCTGGGAAAGTGGTGTGTGCAATACTGGCGGGGCGGGACGTCTCGCGTAGTGGTGGCGCCACCCCGTCTCCCTGTCAAGCCAGACACAGCAAACAGCGGCGTCACCAGCGGAAGAGATCAGCACGACGCACAGGAGTTTCTACAATTTCTATTAGAGCAGATCAACCGCGAACTTATGGCCCTGGAGGCGTCGTTTGGTGGACGCGGTGGGTCCACGAAGTCCACCGCAGAGGACGACAATGGAAAGGGTTGGAAAACAGTAAAAGGAAAGGATAAGCTCACTTTTAACCCCCAAGCCATCCCGGAAGGGAAATCCGTGCTGCTCAACGATCTATTTGGGGGAACACTCGAAAGCCATCTAAAGGGGAACACGAAGCGAAAAGATGAGGTCTCGGTGACGGTGGAGTCATTTTACTGCTTGCCGGTGGACGTTTGTTTTTCCATGAGCTGCTCCATCGAGGAGGCTCTTGAGTGGACTTACCGAAAGGAAAAAATAGACGCCGACGATCAAGAAAAGCAATTCACCAAATCGGTTTTCCTCGGTCGCCTTCCCTCTGTATTATTACTCCACATTCGTCGCTGGGCGGTCACCGCGGAGGGCGAATTGGTGAAGTTGGATAATGTCGTAAAATTTGGCAAAACGCTAGTCCTACCTCGCTCCATCTGCGCTCACGAAACGCCCGCCAACGGGCGCTCCTACAAGCTGTCCTCGGTCGTCTCCCACCGCGGGTTGGCCACTGGTAGAGGGCATTATATTGCCCATCTAGTGAACAGCGCGGCGAGCCCCCTCCAGGTAAACCACAATACGGAGGCCGACCAAAGGCCCGTGGAGGCGGAGTGCGTGGAGTGCAACGACGCCAAAATCACACTGACCTCTTTTCAATCACTCAAAGAGGAAGCTTCTTATTTCCTTGTTTATCAAAAAATATAATTATTCGCGTAAGAGATTTGCTTCGTATTTACTATTGTTATTATAATCATTATTGCTGTTATGGGTATATTGGAATATAAAGGCGGGCGATTAGAACTCCCCGTGAGGTCTTTATTTGAAATCTATTCTTTTTTTCTCTACCTATTTTGATCTACACATTTTTGAAGTCAGCTTTTTTATAGTTTTTTTTTTTCCTTTTCTTTTATCTTCTTTCGATTGCATTGCAAGCACTTTCCCTTGGTTAGTGCTGCTCTCTTCGTTTCATATATATATCATTTCAGTTATCAAGGCAATTTAATTTATAACCGTAAAATCAAATTAAATTCACCAAAATGGGCAAAAAAGACCACAAGAAGGAGGATAAAGAGAGCAAGAAGACGGAAAACGAGAGCAAAAAAGAGGAAAGTGCTTCCCGCGTATCGGAGGCTGACAAGAAGACGGAACAGAGTGAGGCGCCCGCCGACAAGAGCACTGGAAAGAAGAAGGAACTCCTCAAGAAGTATCCTAAATTCATCCCCCTTACCGCGGAACACGAAAAGAAAATCGATGAGTTTCTGGAAAGCATTGCCAAGACTCACGATCCCCTTCCTCTGCAGCTCCAGCACCTCAAGACGCTTGTCCCCCCGGAAGGGGAGCCGCAGCCGCCCACCATTCAGAACCCCGTCCGCTGCTACGCCTATGGCTTTCTCGTTGCACGTCAATGGGATGTCAAGCGGGCGTTGGAGATGGCGAATGGGGCCATTGAATATCGAAAGAGTTTTCACTTGGACGAAATCAATCACTTTCCCACCGCCATGTCCCTTCGCGGGTTCGACCAGGACGACTTGCAGAAACGGGTAAAGCTGAGTCCCCCTCGCCAGCCCTCTCGAGTGGATAAAGTCACCGCGGTGGTGGATGCTAATTTCTCCTCTGGTATTCACTACTGGGATATTTACGGCCAGCCGGTGCTGTATCTGCTCATCGGCAAGTGCGACGTTCACGGCCTGGTGGACGGTCTCAAGAAGATCGCCAATGTGGGTCAGACCCCGACGGATGTGATGTGGGAGTTTGTGCTGCAGATCACCGGTGTGGGGGAGTGCGTGGCGCAGTATCTGAACCAGCTGATCGCTGAGAAGGAGATTGAGGTCAAGGACGCCGACAAGGGTCTCATTCGTTCCATTACGATTGTGATTGACCTCAAGGACCTTGGGTTTGGACACTTGTGGAAACCGGTGCTGGACCTCTTTCAGAACTGCATGACGATCCTCTTCGCCAACTACCCCGACGTGGTCAACCGCATCGTCGCGGTGAACTGCCCCGGCATGGTGAAGTTTGCCTACAACATGGTCAAGGGCTCCCTCGACCCCGGTGTGAGGGACAAGGTGTCTTTCCACAGCCCCGGAGAGAGCGCGGCCGCCCTTCAGGAGATTATCGAAAAGAAGTACATCCCCAAGTATTACGGCGGCGACTGTGAGTGCCAGGGCCACTGCATCGCCAGCTTCGACCCCGCGAACCCCAATAAGAGAACCGCCAACGCAGATGCGGTGGAGTATGAGGAAACGGTCAAGACAGAGCGTCTTAGCGTGTCTTCGGGTAAAAAGATTTCCAAGCACTTTGAGGTGCAACCCGGGGAGGAGGTCATTTATGAGTTTGCCACGGAGTCCAAAAAGTCTATTTCCTTCCACATTTACATGGTACCCTCTACCGCAGAGGAAAAGAAGCTCAATGTAGAAAATCCCTCCACAAAGGACCTGAAGAAGTACCTTGTGAAAAAAGAGTCGCTAGCGTCAGACTCCAACAGTTATAAACCCACAGAAGCGGGCACCGTGTTCTTGATCTGGGAAAATGGCTCGTGGTTCAAGGAGGAAAAGGTCCAACTCTCCGCCTTCAAGAATGATCGTGTCTACGATGATGAGGACGGCGAGAAGAAGGAAAAATCTGATGAAAAAGAGAGCAAAGATAAATGAAAACTGGGAATGCCCCATGGAATCAAAAATAAAATAAAAGGATATAAATGATGTAACGCATCCTTTGACATTGTAGTAGACGTTTTCATATAACGGCGCGTAACTGTATCTCTCTCTTTTTTACACCCTTTATGTTTTTAATATATATATTTACTTGCGCTTCTTCCATATTTTCTTTTCTTTCTCTTTGTGTTAGTGTTATATGGCACTCTCTTTTTTCGTAAAATGTAAAATACAAAATAACAATATATTGGACTATATTTCCCTTTTCCTCTTTCTCTTCTACCTTTTCATTTTATCATTTCCCCATGAAAAGAGCAAAAAAAACTTAGAATGGTAAAGGCAGATGATATCGCTGAGGCAATTCCAGAAATGGATGAGCTAAATGACGCCCAAAAGGAAAAGGTTCAAAAGCTGCTTGCCCGGGTGAAGAAAGAATACAATGGCAAGTGGCCCTTTATTTTTGAAAGGGAAAAGGAAGACGCGGACCGAGAGCTTCTCGCCTACAAATTTCTAAAGGCGAGGAAATGGAAGGAGGATGACGCCTTCACGATGATTACCGGCACCATTAAGTTTAGGGAGGAAAACGGTCTGGACAGTTGGAAGCTGTTTCCGTCGGCGTTTCCACTGTTGGGATACGACGAAAAGGACATTGTGAAACGTTTGAGTGAGGCACTCCCGGCGGTGACGACGTTGGGAGAGACGCGCGAGATCAACTCCTCCTGGGACCTTTGCTACCGTGCACTCCAGTCCTCCTATGTGAACGTCTATCACTACTGGGACAAGGAAGGGCACCCGGTGCTGTATGACTGCTGCGGGAGGGCCGATGTGGGGCACATTCTCAAAGAAGTCAATAAGCTGATACCCCCTGGTGGGGATCTCAAAGATGTCATTGTCCCCTATCACACCTACATGAATGAGGTGCAGTACTACATGATCAAGTACGCGGATTTAAAATCCAAAGAGGCAGGGAAGCGGCCAATTGCCGGAATTACCGTCGTCATGGACGCGGATGGGATGCACATGGGCATGCTGCAGCGACGCTTCGCACATGTCGTACAGTGCATCTTTGAGGTAGACCAGAAATACTACCCCGAAGTGCTTCACCGACTCTTTGTGGTCAACTGTCCCAAGATTATTCAAATGGCCTATAACCTTGTGAAGGGCAGCTTGGATGTGAATACACGCAAGAAGGTGGTGTTTTGCACCAAGTCCGAAACCCTCGAGGTGCTCTCCAAGGTGATTGACGTCGACAAGATCCCCCAGCAGCTGGGCGGCAAGTGCGACTGCGAGGGCGGCTGTCTGCCCAAGTATGTCGCCAAGGAGGGCGACGTCAACAACGTTGGCGTCACGGAGGAGAAGACGGTCAAGGCGGGTAAAAAGTATGAACGAACCTTTGAACTGGCCGAGGGAAAAGGTGTGTCGTGGGACTTTTCTGTCAACACACACGACATTAAATTTAGCGTTTCCTTCCGAGGGGATAAGCCGCTGTCTAAGGAGGCGGCGGAGAAGTGCAAGGTACAGGCGATTAGCCCCGTCTCTGGCTCGGAGGTGGAGAGTAAGGCGTCGTCCAAGGCGCCCAAAGAGGTGCACGCCGACCCCAACGCGTTGGAGTCCCCATCGCCTAAAAAGTCCAAAAAGTCGGCCGAGGAGGATCCCAATACGGTGCAGATCTGCACTGGGGCGCTGTCGGCGGACAGTGGGTATTTCTGCGCGCCGGTGAAAGGGACCCTAACGCTCCTCTGGGATAATAAAAGTTCCTGGATGAAGGAAAAGAAGATTCAGATAAGAATTTTGGAGTCTTAATTTATTGAAAATTAAAAGAAAGGAATAATGTGTTGCGTTTCTCTCTGTCACAACGCGGGGAACGCACAGAGATACTATTAATAATATATTATTCGATTACTGCACATCCCGCACATTGGTTGGATTTATTGCGTTTAAACAGTTTTCCCTGTTTATTTCCTTTTTTTTTTTTGTTGAATTTCAATGTTTAACTTGTACCACTGTTTCTGGCCATGAAATGTTTGAAAAGATGTTCCCTCGAAGCTTTCATGCTACTTTCCTCCTCTCCGCTCGTCTCCCTTTTCATTATTACTTCCTTTAGTTAGCCCGGAGTGATGAAGAAGACGGAACTTTCGAGGGCCTCTCTCCACTCCCACACCCACTCCACCCAGGCCGGGGACGAAATCGAGGACCATGAGGTGGTCATCAAAAATATGGAACGGAAAATTAATGAGATGGTGTTGGCGAAAAAATTTCCCCGGCTCCAAGGAAAACACCCTTCCACCGGAGGAATTCGTCTCCCGATTTTACGACCGATTTTACAAAAACATTAGTGATGCTGAGCGTCAAATTCTTTTGTTTCGCTATCTAAAGGCGAACGACTACAATGTGGAAAAGGCGATTGACAATTTGATTAAAACAGCAGAGTTTAGGCGGAAGCAAAATTTAGACTTTATGGCTGTCTTTACGAGTCTTATTCCTCTTCGAGGGTACAATGAGGTTCACATTTGCGAGCGGCTAGGCCTACCCCTTGTTTCCACGACGAACAAAATGCCAACCGAGAACTCTCTCTCTAACTCTAATCAGCAGAACGACTTCTATAACGTGCCCTATCGCGACATGTACCAGTCCGACCCCAACTCTCCTCTCGGGGACCTCGCTCCCTCCTCCGCAGGCCGCGCCAGTCACGCCTCCAGGTCCGCCCCGCACGTCCACAAGGTGCCTCCCACCGTCTCCAAGAAGACAGCAGCTGCCCCCGAGTCTCACCAGGACCCCAACGCCGCGCCACAAAAGTGGTGGTTTACACGCCTCAAGGACTCCATCTTGAAGCACGACGAGAATGACAAGGAAACTAGTCGGAGGGCGTCGAGCTCGAGGAATCTGGGCCCCGAAGATGACACTGAATCCTCCTACCCCAACAGCTTCGTCGTTTCCCCTCCCAACCAACTGGATATTGGTGACGAGCAGTCCGACGAGGAGGAATTCTATATGGACACCACTAGTGCCGCCCGACCTATCCAGCGGGACCACAAGAACTATGTGGACGCCCTGAACTTTCACTCCCTCCTCGAGCCGATTGTCCAGTGTATTCTAAAGTACCTCCCCTGCTCCTTTCACTACTGGGATAAAGAAGGCCATCCGGTCCTGTACGTGCGATTTGGCTTCTTCAACGGGAAAGATCTTTTTAAGGATCTTCTTCAGCTCACACCGATTGGCAGCAAGACCAAGGCACTGGTGCTGCTCTTCCAAACCTATCTTTTAGAGGTGCTTACGCAGCTCATTCGTGTAAATCACATCAAAAACGAACACGACAACAAAGTTCGAGGTATTTTTCAGACTGAGGACCCCGCGGCCCCCGCCGTGCGCATTCTACCCAAGAAGAAGCCCATCTACTCGTGTGTGGTCATTTTGGACTGTAAGGGGGTAAACGTCAAGAACTTTATGTACGCACCGCTTTTAAATCAACTCAATGTGATGGTATCTATGGTGCAAAAATACAACCCTGAGCTGCTTCACCGTTTGTATGTGGTGAACTGTCACTCGGTGGTGAATTTGACCTATTTGGGGGTCCGAAAGGCGATCAAAGTGTCCACACGGGAAAAGTTTATCTTTTGCAAAAAGAATCGTACGAACGAGTTCTTAAAGGAGATTATTCATAGTGATCTAATCCCTGTCGAGTACGGTGGCCGCTGTCAGTGTCAGGGGGGCTGTATTCCCGTGGCCAGCGAGGTGGCCGACCTTTCTCTTGCTTCGGATACCGCCTCCAGTGCCTCCAGCAGCGGCTGGTCCACGGAGAACGGTGGGGCCAACCAGCCGACATTAGACCCCACCGGCCGTCACCATGTGACCGCCCGAAAGGTGAAGGTAGCGCCACGGAAAAAGTTTAAAATTGTGATTCCGGTCGAGAACCATGAAGAAGTGTTGTGGGAGTTCACGGTGAAGGAAAAGCGGCCAGTGTGCTTTAGCGCAGTGTTTGCCCCCGCCCGCAGCGACGGAGATGCCTCCTTGATTGTGGAAAAGGCCATCTTTCGGGACGGCGCTGGCCACTTTATCTGCCCCGAAATGGGCTCTGTGGTGTTTGAATGGTATAACAAACCGAATCGGTTCCGGACTGTAAGGATTCACCTCAAACTGTACCATGAGTGTGAGGTGGTGGACGCGGATTGAACCTTGTAACATTGTTTGCCTTGTATGTAGTTTCAATTGCTCCTTTTAGTGTACTGTACTGGTCTATTTTTTTGTGTTGCTGCATAGTTCTCTCTTGTTTCGTGCCCTTTTCTTCTTTTTTTTTGCAGATTCCTTTTAATTCTGTGATTGCGTGCCTTTGGATTTATATTATTGAGTATGTTTCTTGCACCCCTTCTTTCTTATTTTTACAGTAATTTAAGGCAGTCTAGGTGGAGTTTTCGTTGTTGTTTAGATCTTTGAATTCAAGGGCAAAAAGAAATAGAAATGTTCTACAAACTTATTCTGCAAAAGTTGATTACTGTAGCGCCAGAGCACTTGGGGTGCACCCTCAACC
>AUXL01000079.1:0-21965 GCA_000482185.1 Angomonas desouzai | reverse complement strand
AAAAAAGGTGATAATGTGAAAAATATAAAATGCTTATCAACAACAATGTTTAACGATGAAAAAGACTGGGACACCATTTCAGTGATCAGTTCGCCTCTACAGAAAAGAAAAATACATATATTACAGTGAGTTTTTTTTTATAATATTAAAACGAAGAAGGGGATAATAATAATAATAAAAAAAAATAGTTCCGCAGCACACATTCAATAACAAAGTCTTCTGTTCTATTTTATTTATTCATTTTAATTATTAAATGTTTCTTATTTTTTAAAATATGACGTTCTAAACGATGACAGTGGTTCGATAAAACCCAAAATATATTTATATAGTAGTGTCATGTTGTATGTTATGTTATCCTTGTCCTCATTTGACCGTAATTAGGAGGACTCAGAATTATTTATTATTATTATTATTATTATTATTATTATGTTAGACAGAGTAGCGTCTATTTCTCCCCTTGTACGAGTTGTCACTGGCGCCAGAGGGCTGGGTCGGGGTCTTGGCGTGGCTGGCGGGGGAGGGGGGGTTGGACTGGGGGGTCGTGCTCCAGCGGCGGCCGAAGCGACTGGTGGCGGTGTCGATGAACTTGGACTCGGTGTGCTTGGGGGTGTAGACGGTGACGGTGCAGGGGCAGGGGGTGGTGGCGTCGGGGGCGGAGACAAACACATGGTACCGGCCCGTGCTGTCCACCGTGCGGAAGGACAGTCCGACCTCTCGGGCGAAGCTGCGGGTCGTGGTAGAGGCGACCAGTCTCTTTTCCTCGTCGTAGATCGCCACATTGATAGCGTCGTCGGCCATGTAGTCGCCCTTCTTTTTGGAGGGACTTTCTTTATTCTGGTGGACCAATACCTGAATATCGCAGACGTGGCCGACGGCGAACTGGAGGGCGTTGCCGACGGGGGACCCGGGCTCGACGGTGAGGGGGGCGGAGATCTCATTGCAAGTCTCGACGACGCGGTGGACGGTTTGGAAGCCGATGGGCTTGTCCTGGGGGTACACAGAGAGCTTGAAGCGGCCGTGCTGGCCGGGGGTCTTGGTGTAGGGGACCACCATGTTACTGCTGTTGGGGGCTAGCTGCACCACGAAGCACACCTCCCGCGCATCGGAGAGGAGACCCTTCGAGACGACCTTGAACTGATTCAGGGTAACCTAAAGTGGCGAACACATTCGCATTGGAGTTGCGCTCTAGCACGGAGAAGGCGGAGGGCAGATAGGAGCACTTGCCTTTCAGAGGACCGTCAATATGGCGCAGCTCCACCAATACTTTAACGGACTTGTTGCTGTTGTTGTCGAGCATGAAGAGAGGGTTCTCACGGAAGCTGGTGTAGCGGAGACTGCCGCCCGCGCTGGAGACCCCCCACTCGCCCTGGATGGTATTTCGCGGACCGGAGGTGATGTGGCAGTGCTGGATGCTGGAGAAGTGCTCCAAGAAGAGGGGCTGCGGGAGATAGATAAAGTAGGGCTCCTCTTCGGGGTTGGCGAGGTTGCGGCGCTTCAGGGCGGGGGTCCAGTTCTCTTCATCGCCGCCGCAGAAGGGGCCGGTGTAGGGCGGGGCATCCAGATAGCAGTTGTGCAGCTTAATCAGTACATCCTTTGGGTTCTTGGAGAGTGGCGCGAGATCAATCACGTCGTAGACGGCATAGTGCGCGCGGGGGAGAATGCCGTCCTTGGCACCGTCGCTGGAGGAGGCAATGAACACATCGCCCGCCTCCAACGCCTTCTTTATCTTGTGGTAAAACTCCTTCTTGGTGTAGTCCCCATCCACCACCTCCTCCGCGAGCTTGGGGTGGAGAGGGAAGTGGGTCACCGGCTGTCCGGTGAGGTCACGGAGGGTCTCGCTGGAGGTGCAATCGTAGAACTTTTCATACCCGCCAATAAACTTGGCGTACGCCTTCTCCATCAGCAGCGGCCACCACACCCCGGTGGGGGAATAGGTATAAAGGGGATCGCCATTGACGTCGCAGGGGACGCGACCGTCGATCATCACCGTGCGGCGCTTGCTATCGGGGGTGAAGAAGTCAATCTGGAAGGGACGGGTGCCGGGGTGACGGCGGGAGTGGAAGAGACGTTGAATGAGCTGGGGGACACGGCTGAGAGCGGCGATAAAGGGGGCAAGGAACTGCAGCTGGTCCGTCGTGGAGGCGATATCGTAGGGTTTAGGGGCGTCGGGGTAGGGGGTGGCGAAGCAGCCCTCCGGGTACACATCCTTCATATGGGGCCAGCTCGAGCCTGGATTGGGCACCGCCCGCTCAAACTCTTTATCCTCAAACGGCGGGGCACCGTGGTCCACCGTCTCGAGCATCTTTTTGGTAGTGATGACATCCTTTTTGTTGCGTCGCCGTTTGCCGCCATCGCGTCCGTCTTGGGAAGAGGGGGTTTGGGGATGCCAGTGGCGTTGACGCGGTCCGGAGTGGGGACGTCGGAGTAGGAGCCCAGGTCGGAGGGGCGGCCTCGTGATCCACCCCGCGACCCGCGGCATCGCCGTCCTGGTAGTGATGGGGTCTGTGGCCATTCTTCTTTCCACTTCCATGCTCCGAGTCGGAGTACTCCGTCGAGCCTTCTTCGTCGTAGTACTCTTCCTCCTCTTCGCTGCCGTCGTAGGGATCCTCCGCGGCGTGATCATGGGGGTAGTTACCGCTCGTCTTGGCGTGAAGAGGGTCACTGTTGTGGGCGTGAGAGGACGGTATCCTCGCCCTCCCTGCGTCAGACCCCTCAAAGTCGGAGTGGGTGTCGGGTGGGGTGATATTGTACATGTTCTTGTACGGGCTCTTCTGCGGGGGGCTCTGTATACTGGGAAGGGTGGATCCATTGGGGATAATATCCTGGGGGGCTAACGCTTTGGGTGGGGTGGGACCTTTCCTCGGGGGCGGAGACGGCGTCTTCACCTCTTTCGCCTTTTCGGCCTCCCTTTCCTGTATCTTGCGCTCCGCCAGCACGTAGACGCGGGCGTTGAGTAAGTGTTCAATCTCTTCAATTCGCTCGCGATGGGGTTCGGGTTCGGTGATAAGATGGCGGCGCTCCGTCGCGAGACCCATAAACTCGTCGTCACTGTGGGGGTTCAGTTCCTCCACGGGGATGTTAAGAGGAAAGGGGTCGACGAGACCGTAATCTAGGCGCATCTGCTCCTTGGAGAGGGATTCAATGTCCTCCACGATCAGGCCACGCTTCTCTGAGGGGGAGGGGTTGAGCGAGGACATTCGTCTTTCTCGGGGTTTGGAACTCTCCGCACTCTCGGGGTCCATGGGCTTTTCGTGGATCTGGGCGGTGGTGATCTCCTCTATTCGGGAAGGGCTGTGAGAGGACATTCTTCTTTCGCTGGTTTTGTTCTTCTCGGGAGATTGGGGGTCAGCGGGGCGTTCGTAAGTGCCGTCGATGGCAATCTCACCCATCGGGGAGGGCGTGAGGGAGGCCAATCGCTTAGATCCCGCCCTGGTGCTCTCCGGGGTCTGGGGACTGATCTGGTACTCGTCATCGTCATCGGCGGATATCTCTCCATTCTTTTCCGTTTGCGTAGCCTCCATCGAGGACAGTCGTCTCTCTCGTCCTTTTCGGTTCTCCACTCTGTCCTCCGCGAGCTGGCGCACTCGGGCGTCTAGCGCGACGTCCACCTCTTCAATTTTTTGAGCGTTGGCGACGGGGTCGACGATCAGACGGCGCCGATGCGCGATAAGATTTCTAAACTCACTATCGGTGTGGGGCTCCAATTCTTCCACCGGGATTGCGTTATACACGGGGGCGAGTATGGCGAGGTCTTGCCTGATTTGCTCCTCCGCGAGCTGCTGGGCGCGGTCATGGAGTTGTTGATCCATGGCGGCGAGACGGCCCTCGTATTCGTGGAGATTCTTCAAGACAAAGTCCATACTGTGGATCTCTTCCCCCTCTCCCTCACCTCCGGCAATTTGCGAGGCAGACGCGCTGTGATTAGAGGTCCGTGTCGGAAAGCTGGAGCTGATGCTGACTGGTAGTTTTCCCTTCCGTCCCTTTCCCTTTGGGCGACGCTTCCTTCCCTTGGTCTCCTCGACCGCCAGCTGAGAGGGGGTAGAACTGTGCATCGAGTGACGCAGAGGTACACTGGAGGTGACGCTTGTGACAAGCTGATCTTCATTGTCGTCGTCATCGTCGCGGCCGGACTGCTTAATGTAGGCTAGCTGATCGGGGCTCGAGGCGTGGTTGGAGGAGCGTTGGGGGGCACTGGAGGTTATAGAGGTCTTTAGTCGGACATCGTCGGAATCGTCACTGTCACTGTTATCCTCCTTCTTTTGTTGCTCCGCGCTGATCAAAGGATCGTGGGAGTGGGAGGAGCGACGGAGGTCTTGGTGTGCGCCGAGCTGGAACTCTAGAGGGACATCACTGTCAAAAGAGCTCGTTTCGTCTTCTTCTCCGGGGATGCCCATTTCCGGGGGCTTCCTTCCCTTTCGCTCTCCCCGTCGCTGACGCCGCTGCTCTGCCGCCTTGGCCCTCTCCACCGTCGCCCCTAGCAAATTCCTTTGCTTTTCCAGTTCACGGAATTGTTCGTCTTCGTCGACCAAAATTTCGCTTCCCGTGAGACCTTTGACCTCCTCCGGCATATAACCACTGCGGTTCTTTCGGCGTACGGACACGGCGAGCTCTTCACACCGCTCATCCATCTTGTGCTGAATTTCTTCGATCGTCTTGGGGTTGGCGTTGCGGTTCGCTTTCAGCGCATTCAGGGCGGAAGCGTAGGAGGCGAAGACGGGGTCGGCGTGGGGATTCAGCACATCAAAGGGGAATTCTTCGGGGCATTCCGTCGACATGAGGTCCCTGTACTTGCGAGCGCGTGCTTGGCGTCTGACGCGGGAGCGTAACTTTTCTTCTATCTTATCAATCGCCTCTCGGTTGGCCTCGGGGTCCTGCAGCAGTTTAAGCCGCTCCACCTCCAGCTTGCGGAATTCTGGATCGTCCGCCATATTGAGCTCCTTCACATTAATATTCTCCACCTCTTCATCTAAATAGTTGCGGTTCTCTTTTAATAATTCATCCGCCATCTCCTTCGCCTTCTCCGACAGGTACTCTTGTAAATAGATGATAGAGTCACGGTTGGCCTTGGGATTCCGTAACAGTCGACTGAGTTCATTTTCTTTCGCAATAAAAGACTCCCTATCTCTCAAATGGAGTAGCTCCACCGGCATACCAATCTTTTCCTCCGTTACATAAGTCTCCCGGAGTTCCTTCACCATCTCCACCGCCCGCTGGTACAGCTGTTCGTCGATCTCGGCCAGTCTGGCCTCATGGGATTCAGCATCCTCGGCGAAACGGAGATCACGGGCCTCAGTCTCTAGGCGGTTAAACTTTTCATCCGTGTTGAAGGGAAGGTTGGAGAGGGAAATTCCATCAATGTCCTTTCCGAGAAAGTCTCTCTCGATTTCGTGCACGACGGTGGCAAACTGATCGGCTCTGTAGTTCATGAAGGAGATGGCCTCCTCCTTCGCCCAGTCCTCCTGCGCGGCGTCGTACTCCTCAATTAAGCTCTTGAACTCCTCATCCACCTCGAAGCAGTTCATTAGGTGATCCAGCGGGATACCGAGGGCCTCTTGGTCCATATACTTGAAGAAATCCTCCTTCTCCTCCTCTCCCTCCACGACACCAAACACCTCTTTTCTGCCCTTCTTGCGCTCACGGCGTGTGCGACCGCCCTCACCGTCCTTCTTTTCGCCGAATACTGCGTCGGCGGGGAGTAAACCTTGTTCCTTGGCCATGTCGAAGGCACGGTGCGCTAGGGCGTCATCGACCTCCTTGATCTCAGCGGCGTGATCACCAGGTTTGGCGAGTAAAGCATCGCGTTGCGTCTCCAGTCTCTGGAACTCGGAGTCCTCGCTTAAGGGAAGGTTCGACTTGTTGGCACCCGGGATCTGACGGAAGGCCTCCCGCTCCGCATCGGAAATATAAACGGCATTGGAGGGAAGAAGGCCTTTATTCTTGGCCGCGTCGAACAGATCGCGGTCTTTGGCGTCCTCAGCGGCGTTTGCCGCGAACTCCGCCGCTCTGGCGTCCATCGCCTCAATCGCCTTCTGTTTGTCTTCCGGTGACTCCGCGGAATCGAACAGCTCGATCAGTTTCTTAAACTCCTCATCTGCTTCCAGGCACGGTATAAGATTGTCGAGAGGAACATTATTTGGTTCTTGATTCATGTAGTTAAAGAAGTCCTCCTTCTCCTCCTCGCCCTCCACGACACCAAACACCTCTTTTCTGCCCTTCTTGCGCTCCCGGCGTGTGCGACCGCCCTCACCGTCCTTCTTTTCGCCGTACACTGCGTCGGCGGGGAGTAAACCTTGTTCCTTGGCCATGTCGAAGGCACGGTGCGCTAGGGCGTCATCGACCTCCTTGATCTCAGCGGCGTGATCACCAGGTTTGGCGAGTAAAGCATCGCGTTGCTTCTCCAGTCTCTGGAACTCGGAGTCCTCGCTTAAGGGAAGGTTCGACTTGTTGGCACCCGGGATCTGACGGAAGGCCTCCCGCTCCGCATCGGAAATATAAACGGCATTGGAGGGAAGAAGGCCTTGATTTTTGGCCGCGTCGAACAGATCGCGGTCTTTGGCGTCTTCAGAGGCATTTGCCGCGAACTCCGCCGCTCTGGCGTCCATCGCCTCAATCGCCTTCTGTTTGTCTTCCGGTGACTCCGCGGAATCATACAGTTCGATCAGTTTCTTGAACTCCTCATCTGCTTCCAAGCACGGCATCAGGTGATCCAGGGGGACATTGTTCCGCTCCTGTTGCATATAGTTGAAGAAATCCTCCTTGTCCTCCTCTCCCTCCACGACACCAAACACCTCTTTTCTGCCCTTCTTGCGCTCCCGGCGTGTGCGACCACCCTCGCCATCCTTCTTTTCGCCGTACACTGCGTCGGCGGGGAGTAAACCTTGTTCCTTGCCATGTCGAAGGCACGGTGCGCTAGGGCGTCATCGACCTCCTTGATCTCAGCGGCGTGATCACCAGGTTTGGCGAGCAGAGCATCGCGTTGCTTCTCCAGTCTCTGGAACTCGGAGTCCTCGCTTAAGGGAAGGTTCGACTTGTTGGCACCCGGGATCTGACGGAAGGCCTCCCGCTCCGCATCGGAAATATAAACGGCATTGGAGGGAAGAAGGCCTTTATTCTTGGCCGCGTCGAACAGATCGCGGTCTTTGGCGTCCTCAGAGGCGTTTGCCGCGAACTCCGCCGCTCTGGCGTCCATCGCCTCAATCGCCTTCTGTTTGTCTTCCGGTGACTCCGCGGAATCGAACAGCTCGATCAGTTTCTTAAACTCCTCATCTGCTTCCAGGCACGGTATAAGATTGTCGAGAGGAACATTATTTGGAGCTTGGTTCATGTAGTTGAAAAAGTCTTCCCCCTCCTCCTCACCGTCCACCAGTCCAAATACATCCTTTCTTCCTCTGATGCGCTGTCGGCGCCCAGGTAGTTCCGACTCCGGCACATACTTGGCGTCGGCGGGTAGCAGGCCTTGTTTCTTGGCAACCTCCCAAGCACGACGGTTCAAGGCGTCTTCGGTCTTCTTGATATCCGCGGAGTGGTCACCGGGCTTAGCCAGAAGGGCGGCACGTTGCTCCTCCAATCGCCTGTACTCCTTATCGTCGTCGAGGCGGAGATTTCCTGTTTCTACACCGGGAATGGGAGTGAGGAAGGCTTCACGTTCGGCGGAGGAAACAAAAACTGCATTGGCAGGTAAGAGGCCCTTCTCTTTCGCTAACTCAAATGCTCGGCGGTTCATGGCATCTTCAATAGCTTTAATCTCGGCGGTGTGGTCGCCAGGCTTGGCCAGTAGGGCGGCACGTTGTTCCTCTAGGCGCTTAAATTCAGGATCTTTATTGAATGGAATGATGGAAACATCCACCCCAGGTATAGGACGAAGGAACTCCCTCCCGCTAAGGTCGGTCAGCTGTCGGGCACGCTCATTCATCTTGGCCTCCAGCTGCGCCAGTTGGGCATCGAGACTATCGTTGTTGGAAGCGGCGGCCGTCTTGGCTTTGCTCTGATAAAGCGCCATCAGCTCCGGAAAATCATGCTTTGCCACCTTTCTGTTTATTTCCTTTTCATCACTGCTCGGGTTGCTTACTTTGAACTTCATGTGCAGACTACCGATCGTCGCATCCACCACCTTCACAGAAGACGCCGGGGCCTTTAACGCGTTGGCGACGCCAATCTTGAAGCATTCATCTACCTCCTTCGGATACTGTTGCAGCACCGCATCCCAATCGTCGCCGGGGAACACACGGGTCAACACGCCCGTCTCACTACCCCCGCTGTTCAACGCATTCTCGGCGTGGGCTTCTTGTATGGCGTTCTTCTCTGCGATGAGGGCGAGTAAACGGGCGCGCTCCTTTTCCATTTCCTGGAATACCGGATCGTTGTCGAGTACCTCGTCGGCGCAGCGTGGGATACCGTTGAAGCTGGAGGCAAGGTAGTCCTCGCGTGAGTCGGGGGAGGCATCACTCAAGGCACCATGCTCCTTGTACACCGCGTTAGCGGGAAGGAGACCCTTCTTTTTGGAAAGCTCAAAAATGTCTCGGCTGTGGTCACCGTCGGTCTTCCAGCTCGGGGGGACGGCGGACGCGAATTGGGCGGCTCTGGCATTCATCGCATCGACCGCCTTCAGTTTGTCTTGATGTGTCTTTGCTTCATCGAATTGCACAATGAGTTTCTTGAACTCCTCGTCCGCTTCCAGACAGGGCATAAGGTGATCGAGGGGGACGCCATGAGGAGCTTGGTTCATGTAGTTGAAGAAATCCTCCTTCTCCTCCTCACCGTCCACCAGCCCAAAAACATCCTTTCTTCCTCTGATACGCTGTCGGCGGCCAGGTAACTCCGATTCCGGTACATATTGGGCATCGATGGGCAGCAAACCTTGCTTCTTGGCCACCTCCCAAGCACGGCGGTTCATGGCTTCTTCAATATTTTGGAGTTCAGTGGAGTGATCGCCAGGTTTAGCCAGTAGGGCGGCGCGCTGTTCTTCTAGTCGCTTGTACTCTTTGTCGTCGTCGAGGTGAAGGTCGGTTGTTTCCACACCGGGAATGGGGGTCAAGAAAGCCTCGCGCTCCGCCGGGGACATGTAAACAGCGTTGGCGGGTAGCAAACCCTTCTTTTTGGCCATGTCGAAAAGTTCTCGGTCTTTGGCATTTTTAGGGGCATCCGCTGCGAACTCCGCTGCTCTGGCGTCCATGGCCTCTATTGCTTTACGCTTCTCTTCCGGTGATTCCGCGGAATCAAAAACTTCAATTAGTCTCTTAAACTCCTCATCTGCTTGCAGACAGGGCATGAGGTGATCCAAACCCACGCGATGGGGAGCTTGGTTCATGTAGTTGAAAAAGTCTTCCTTCTCTTCCTCACCGTCCACCAGTCCAAATACATCCTTTCTTCCTCTGATACGCTGTCTTCGGCCAGGTAGCTCCGATTCCGGTACATACTTGGCGTCGGCGGGTAGCAGGCCTTGTTTCTTGGCAACCTCCCAAGCACGACGGTTCAGGGCGTCTTCGGTCTTCTTGATATCCGCGGAGTGGTCACCGGGCTTAGCCAATAGGGCGGCACGTTGCTCCTCCAATCGCCTGTACTCCTTATCGTCGTCGAGGCGGAGATTTCCTGTTTCTACACCGGGAATGGGGGTGAGGAAGGCTTCACGTTCGGCGGAGGAAACAAAAACTGCATTGGCAGGTAAGAGGCCCTTTTCTTTCGCTAACTCAAATGCTCGGCGGTTCATGGCATCTTCAATAGCTTTAATCTCGGCGGTGTGGTCGCCAGGCTTGGCCAGTAGGGCGGCACGTTGCTCCTCTAGGCGCTTAAATTCAGGGTCCTTGTCCAGTGGCAGCTTCGACATGTCTACGCCGGGAATGGTACGGAGGAATTTGTCACGGTCAGCGACAGGTACGTACACCGCATTGGCAGGTAAAAGACCTTTTTCCTTGGCAAGCTCAAACGCACGGCGGTTCATGGCGTCTTCAATAGCTTTAATTTCGGCGGTGTGGTCGCCAGGCTTGGCCAGAAGGGCGGCACGTTGCTCCTCTAGGCGCTTGAATTCAGGATCCTTGTCCAGCGGCAGCTTCGACATATCCACACCGGTGATAGGACGAAGGAATTTGTCACGGTCGGTGACGGGCACGTATACCGCATCGGCGGGTAACAGACCCTTTTCTTTGGCGAGTTCGAATGCGCGGCGGTTCAAGGCGTCTTCAATGGCTTTTATCTCGGCAGAGTGATCGCCGGGCTCGGCAAGTAAGGCAGCGCGCTGCGTCTCCAGTCGTTTGAATTCGGGGTCCTGATCCAGGGGTAGCTTCGACATGTCCACGCCGGTGATGGGACGAAGATAGGTGGGACGGTCCTTGAGTTCCTTTGCCCTTCGCAACAAGAGCTGTTCCAACATTTTGGCCTCCTCTTCATTTCCGTTGACAATGGCCTCTGCGCGTTGGTGAATGAGTTCCATAAAGGTGGGATCTTCCTGATAGGTGAGCCTGTCGCGGTTGGCGGTCGTGGGGGAGGCAATGGAGGAGGATTTGAGGCCGATATCCTTGAGGAGCATATCCATGAGTAGGTTGTCGATCTGTTTTTCGAGCTTCTCCGTTTTCTCCGAGTCATCGCCCTTGAGGTACAAATCACAGAGCTGTTTTTCATACAATCCATACTCCTTGGAAGATTCAATGGGCAAGCTGTTAATGTCAAATCCAGCCTTCTCGCTCAGTCTCCCTCGCACTTCATACACGGTGGTTTCCACTACATTTTGGGCTCTCTTCGCAAGGGCTTCCTTCAGATCGTTCTGCCTTTCCTTGTCCCCATCCCGTTCCGCCCTCTTGTAGGCCTCGTGCATCTCACGGAAGGGCATATCGTCATACAGTTTAATATTCTCCCGCGAAACGCCGTTGATGTAGCGGGGGAGAAAGGAGTAGGAGTCGGAAACGGCGGAGGCGTACACTTGGTCCGACGTCGCTTTGGAGACACTGACTTGGTTGGAGGTGGGGGCCTTGCTGTCGTGGGGGAGAAGGGCGGGACTGTCGGCTCTCGGGGGCACCGCGTCGGCGGACACCGCACTCGCTCTCTCCGACTCAGTGACGCTTTCCGGCCGTGGGGTAGGGAGGGGGGTGGGAACGGGGGTCTTCTTCTTGTCTTCGGCGTCTTTGACAACAATGTTTTGGGCAGGCGGGGTCGCGTTTCGGGTGGGCGGGGCGCTCTGTTCCTGAGAGTGAAGCACGGAGTCTTGTGAGGCGATGTGCGCGGTCTCCACTTCCCCAGAGGCCTCCAGCGGTAGCGGCGTTACACTTCTGCTGGCCTCGTCCTCCGGTAAAGGGGAGTGGCGGCGGGAGTCGAGGTCGCTCTGCGTGTGGAGGGAGAGGCGACTGAGGCTGCGCTGGGCGGGGACGATTTGGGGGTGGAAAACGGCGGCGTCCACCATGTCGTGCTCCTCCGCAAAGAGTTCCTTCGCATCGGGGGGGATCTCGGCGATTCGGACGGCCGCTTTGGGCTCCGCGACGATTTCTAGACGGCAGGGGACGATGGTGCTGGTGGCCTGGGGGCACGTCACCAGCACCGCGTACTGACCAGGGAGAGAGAGGGTTTCCACCAGGCCGATTTCCCGGTAGCAGCTCGCCCCGGTCGTCTCACATAAAAGTTTATCGTTGGCGTCGTACAGATGCATCGTGAGGGAGTCTGAGGTGGAAATGTCTCCTCCGTTGGCTAGTCGATGGGGATTCTGTTGTTTTAGCAAAATGTGAACCGGGGTGGCGGCGCTCACGACAAAGTCTACGCGTTCCTGCGTGCCTTGGGAGAGGTTGAGGTGGGCGATGGCGGGGAGATCGCGTGCGACGGTGAGTTTTAGACGCTCCGCGGGAGTGGGGTCATGAGAGGTGTAGGACAGGATGAAAGGGGACTCCTCCTGCTTTAGGGTACTGGGCACGACATAGCAAAGGGAGTGAGGGGGGAGCGTCATTTTCGCGGTGACCTCTCGGGTGTTGTTGTACAGACCGTTGTAGAGTATGGTGTGGTTGTTGAAGGTCAAGAGATACGTCGGGATGGAAGCCTTGCTCTGCACCAGGGCCAGACCACTATAGATGTAATTGGTTTCATTTTCGGGGGAGCAGTGCAACAAGTGGCGCTGGTCCTTTTGTTCAATCGAGACGTACACGGTGGTCTCCGCGGCGGAGGGGTTCTTGAAGACGTAAATGGGGTTTTCTCTCCACGAAATCAAAAGAGGGTTACCGCCATTGGTGTCCTCCCCCCACTCGCTTCTAAAATGGAGATAAGGCTGCTTGGCGTACTGACTCGTGATCATTCGCTGAATACTAAGGAAGGAGGAAAAGAACGTCTTGACAGGGACGCAGACAAAACCGTTGCGGCCCTTCAGAGGGGACTTCCAACCAGAGAAACCGTTCTTGCTGTCGGCGGTGGTGTCCGTCCAGTTATGGAGCACGACGGCCAGCTCTCCCAGATGAGGGTTCTCTCCCGCCCCCTTCTTGATGGCAATATCGTTAATAGAGTAGCTCACCCCGGGCAACAGTCCATCGGGCAAGTTGGCGGTACTTTCCGTTCGCGCCGTCAGCGGACACGTGGGCAGTTCCTTCTTCAGATTCATCCAGAGCGCCGTGTGCTGGGCGTTGAGCTCCTCCTCCGTCGCGCTGGTGCTGGAGAGGGGGACACTGAGTACCGGTCGGCCACTGAGATCGTGGAACACTTCCTCTGAGGTGGCCCCCTGGAGGTTCGTGTAGAGCGTGTTGAACTTGGCGTACGCCTTCTCGAGCAGCAGCGGCCACCAGTGCTTGGTGGGGGAGCGGCAAAAGGTGGGCTTATCCCCGGTGGCGGGGATGCGGTCATCAATCTCGACCTTCATCCATTTACCATAGCGGAAAAACTTGAAAGTGTAGCGGCCGTCGGTGCGCACCGTTTTGGTGATGAAACAGTGACGGATCACATCGGGCTGGTGCTCCGCGAGGGCGGCGAAGACAGGCAGGCAGCACGCACAGTCCTTTCGCTCCCCCGCCTCGAACTGGTCCGTTGACAGCAGCGCGGGGAGTAGCGGGTCCTTACTTGACTCGGGGTAGAGATCTAAAATACGTATCCACGGGTCTGTCGAGCTAAACTGATTGTCGCGGAAGAACTTAATATCGCGAAACACCTCTTTGCCGTCACGGGGCTGGACCAGCATTTCCTCCTTCCAAGGAATAGGGGTGTAATCGATCTCGTTGTCGTTTTCTAATAAATTTCCGTCGTCGATCACGTCATAGTCCTCAAACATAGCGGCATTGTCAGGGGCATCCACGACCTTCGTCTCCACCTTGGTCACGACGTACACCTTGCAAGGGACAGCCCCTGTTGCTTTTGGGCAGGTCACGGAGAGGGCATAACGACCCGCACGGTTCAGCCGGTGAATAATGCCAATCTCTCTATTGTTCGTGGCGGCATGGACACCACCAATCTTACGGTCACTATCGTCGTAGAGGTGGACGCCGATAAAGTCTGGTGTCACGCAGTCCCCTCCATAGGGGCCGGTGTACGGCTTCTCTTGGTGGACCAAGACGTGTACGTCCGTCTCCCCCTCCACGTAGAAATCTAGACGGTCCCTGGCGTGGTCGTGCAGCTGGACAGAGAAGGTGGTGGGGGAGTTCCAGTTGTAGCCAGGGATGCTGAGAGGTTCAATCGTCAAGGCGTCGGCGTTGGAGTTCTTGAGGGTGTTCACGTGAAGGGTGAACTCTCCCTCCTCGCCCTGGCGCATGCAGCAGGGGATGATGTAGCAGAGAGAGTTGGCGGGGATGGTGGCCGAGTCGGAGACCTCGCGGGAGTTGAGGAACAAACTGCGTCGGAGGGATTTGTGATTGTTGCCGGTGATGAACTGAGAGGGAATGGGCTTGGGGTAGACGTAACGGGTGATGGTGATACCGCACTGCAGATACTTTCGGTCCTCCTCCTCCCCCGTCGCCTCAAACCGATCCACCTGGGAGATGGTGATGACAATATCGACAGCGTGGTTGCCACTGTTGTGTACCATGTAGACGGGGTTATGGCGCCAGGTGCTGAAGACCGGACTCCCACCCGCCGAGCGCCCCTCCCACGCCGAGTCGAACTGCCAAAACAAGGAGGGGTTCAAGTTGTTCATGTAGCACAACTGAATCGAGTTGGTGACTTTAATAAAGGTCAGCAAAGGAATGCAGAACGTCTTTTCGCGGCCAATGTCAAACTTCTTTCGCTCTGCCTCGGTCCAGCTGGGGTCCCTCACGCCCATGGGGCCGACGTATTCGTACTCCAAATCTTCATAGGGGTTGTACAGACGGAGGAGCAAGTCCGCCGCGGCAGACGAACCGGTGCGGGAGAAGATCTCCAATATCGTGTACTGCTGATTGGTCTGGAGTCCCATCGACTCAATATCCCCCACATCGGTCAGCACCGAGGCAATAAACTCGCCATTCACAATCTTTTGATTCACATCCAGCCAGTACGTTCCCTCCATAATATTAGCGTTGGCTGCCTTGGCGAGGCGTTGGTCCATGGGGACAATTAAGGTGGGGTGTCCGGTAAAGTCATAATAGACCTCCGCCATGCTGGTCTGATCCATGTGCGCGTAGGAGCCGCAGAACTTGGCGTAGGCCTTCTCCAGCAGAATGGGCCACCAGTGCCCGGTGGGGGAGCGGAGGAACATCTCTTCCCCGTGGTCAAGGGGGATGATGTCGTCGATCTCCACCGACACCCGTCCGTGTCGTTTGTAGAACTGAAACACATAGTGCCCATCACGGCGGTGCTTTTTGGTCAGGAAGCAGCGCTCAATGATGTCGGGGAACTCGATCAGTTTAATTAAGGCGGTCTGGAGAAGACACTCGTAGTGGGCGCCCTGGGCGAAGTGGTCTGCGGAGAGCACTTCAGGGAGAAGAGGAGTGCCGATTTCCTTGTTGGGGTGTAACTCGGTAATACGTTTGGACGAAGTGAATTCGTCGTAATTATCTTCTATAAACACCTCATCGGTGAAAAGATGATCACTATCGGGGATCTCATTATAAGTAGACATTGTTAGTTTTGATGTTGTTGTTGCTGTTACGGTTTATTTTTTATTTTATATTTTTTTTTACTTTCCTTCTTCTTTCTTTTTTCTTTTTTTGCCGTTCGTTTTAATATATATATTTAATATGATAAGCGAGATATTATTGTTAATCACTTAGTTTTAATTTATTTTTTGAATTTCGCTGAGGTAAAAATAAACAATAATCAAAAAACAACGATGATGATGCAGCGAAATGAAATGAATAAAAATAAAGTGAAAAAAAGAGTAGAAGTACTAAGTATACAGGAATATTAGGAATTTAAAAAATAAAAAATTACCACTACTTGAGGGCTTAAAGGGGGAGAAAGGGAGAAAGAGGGAGCGAAAGAAAAAAAATTCATCAGCGAAGAAAAGGGAAGAAAATATATTACGTGAAAGGAGAGGACGAAAAATCAATAAAAAAGGAAACAAAAAAAAAGTTAAGCTTATACGTTCTTTTACTCGGAGGTTTTCAAAAAATGAGGGGCCGCGTCCTTCAACCATTCCTCATGCACCACAGAAATATCCTTCATGTACCGCTTCGTCGTCCGGACGACGGAGGAGAATATCACCATCGCCGGTTTCCGTCGGTGGGTAAAGAGCACGCTGGAGGGGTGAATGTGCACAATCAAGTGCCCTACAATGGTCTGATAGACGCCTAATTTGGCGTTGAAGAACGCGGTTTGGAGATAGTACCCGTAACAGAGGGCGCGGCGGAGGGGCTCGTGGTCAAAGATTTTCCGCTTGTGGGGCTGGTGCTCGTCCTCCTCCCCCATCCGGTGTCGTTTGTGAGAGACGGGGGGTTCTTCCTTGGCGCCGCCGTAGCGCAGGGAATGGGGCACCAGTGTCTCGAGTAACGCCTCATCGTCCTCCTGGGAGAGGATGGCGAAGAGCTGCGTCATGACGTCCTCGGCCTTGAGCATCTGTCGCGAGCTGATGCCGTTGGCCTCGCACCACTGTTTGCGCTCCTTCTCTGACGTCCGTCGGTAGGCCTGGTACACGGCTAGGAGGGTGACGTGGTCCCCGGAGGACTTGGCAAACGTGGTCTTGCACTTGTCGGCGCCCTCTTTGGACTCTTTCGAGGTAAAGAAGAGGTTCTCCGTGTTGGTGAGAGCGATCACCGTGAGGGCATCCCTGGCGACCCCCAGCGCCTTGGCGGCGAGGAGGACGAGCGCGGAGGTGGGCTCGATCGGGAAGTCGGTGAGTCGGCGGCCGAGGGGGGTAATGTTGCCCTCCCGGTCTAGCGCCTGAAGCAGCATAAGGGTCTCCTCCGCTTTGATCACCGCCTTGGGGGGCGGCATATCCATGAACTCAAACCCCAAAATATTTTTAATGTTTAGGCTCTTCATCTGCAGGACTACACTAATGAGACTACTTCGCTTGATTTCAGGTATCGTATTCTCCGCCATGGACTCAAAGGTGGAGGCGGTGTAGAGGCGGAAACACTTCCCCGCCGTCATACGCCCCGCCCTACCCGCCCTCTGTGTCGCCTGCGCTTTGCTAATGTCCATCTCCGCCAGTGCCTCCATCCCTGTCTTGGCGTTGAAGTACTTGGTCTTGACGACGCCAGAGTCCACCACGTACTTGATGCCCTCCACCGTAATGGAAGTCTCCGCGATGTTGGTGGCTAGGATAATCTTACGCTCTCCTTTCACGGTGGGTTCAAACACTAACAACTGCTGTTCGTACGGCATCGCGGAGTAGAGGGTGAGCACGGTGAAATCTGGTACACTGGTGGGAAACAACTTCATGCGCTGCTCCAAAATTCGTTTCGCATCCTCAATCTCCTCCTGACCCGTGAGGAAACACAGAATGTCCCCCTTCTCTTCTTTTTCGTGGATTTGGAGAATCGTGCTGATCGCCGCCTCCACATAGTCGGCCTGATGCTCCGCGGTGTGGAGGATGGTGACGGGGTACGTGCGACCGTGCACGACGCCAATCGGGGCGTTCCACCAAAACTGAGAAAAGTGCTCCGCATTGAGTGTGGCGGACATGATGACAATTTTGAGGTCCGTCCGTCGTCGCGCAATATCTTTGAGTAAACCAAAAAGAACATCACCGTGTAACGTGCGCTCATGGGCCTCATCGAGGATGATGCATCCGTAGTGCCGCAGATCGGGGTCGGCTTGGATCTCCCGGAGTAAGATACCATCCGTGAGGAATTTGATGCGGGTCTGTGGGGAGGAGGTGTCATCGAAGCGGACCGCGTAGCCGACCTCCTGGCCCACCTTGCGTTTCCGCTGATCCGAGACGTGCCGGGCGATGCTGACCGCCGCGACACGACGGGGCTGGGTGCACCCCACCAGCAGTGATCCATTCCCCTTGGACAGTATTTCATCCCACACGTATTGGGGGATTTGGGTGGTTTTACCGGAACCGGTTTCGCCCACAATGATGACGGCACGGTTTTTTCTAATCATACGCACAATGGCGTCCTTCGCCTCTGTAACCGGGAGTACTCTTTGATTAGAGGTCATGTGTGCTAGAAAGGTGTACTTGTGGTGGTCGCTACTCGAGAAACAGGGGGAATAGAAAAGGGGGGTGAGTTTCTTATCTTAGTGGAGGAAGTGCCGGAAAAAAAAAGGGGGAATAAAAGAACCTTAAAAAAAGCAACAAAACAAAGATTGGATGTTATTATAATTGTGACAGTTTGCTTTCGTGGCAACATTTTAAGATTACTTCTCTTCTGGTCCACCATTAGGCGCACAAAGAAGCAAGATCCCCGCCAAACATGAATTCCTTCCGCACGGTGCCCATCATCCCATTAAACTGATAGGACGAAAATAAATAGAGCGGAATTTCCAACGACTGTAACCGCGCCCATTCCGCCCTGGCGACGTCTCCCATCGGGGTCTTGGCTCTCAGTACCACGTTGAGCAGCTGGTGACCGGGGTAGGTGGCTTCGGCGACCAGATCAGCGATGGCGGCGCCAATGAGAATCGGCATGAAGCGGCCACGCAGTACACGGGGGAGCTTGTTTTGGAATATTTTGGAAAAGACGTAAATGGGTGGCACAATGATGCATAGGGGAGCGAGATAGAGCTCGTACTTCATGAACCGATACGAGGCCCAGAACTTTCTCTCCTCTTTGGTCGCGGGAGTTCGTCGTTCATGCAGATGCGACGGCAGTTGTCCATGAGAATTTTAATATTTCGAGTTCGCTCCCTGGCCCGCCGTTCGCTGGGGATGGGGTAGAGTGGTACACGATACCGCAGCCCCTCCGTCCCCTCCCAGCTTCGCGTCTTGGGGTCGAACTTCCCCGGCTCCTGATCTTCTAGGGAGGCGGGGGCGAAGGAGGTGTGGGCCTGTCCCAATAGCACTTGGGCAAAGTCGCTCACAAAGCTGGTCAGGGCACTCCCGAGATCCAACAGAGAGGGAATACTGTCCCCGATACCGGTGTTATACCGAGACATGGGAGTACTACACTAGTAAAATACTTTAAAAGAAAAGGGAATAAAAGTAAACGAAAATAATGGAAACAACAGCAATAAAAAAGGAGGGCAGAAAAATAGTTTGAATAATGCCACCTAATACGGTTATATGTTTTACACGTATATTAAAATAATAAAATGTGCTGCGGAATGTGCAGCCACGGGGGGTGTGAAAAAGGTGGGATCACGAAGTCCAGGAATCTTGCTCTGGTCTGGCGGGGCCGAGATGCAATCGTTTCTTCTCATGTGGAGTCATCTCACCTAGAGTAATTTTCTTCACTCGCGTATAAAATTGAACAGGTGGCTTCTTTTCCGATTTCACAATGTGCGGTCGATCCTTGAAATGCTCGCGTAGCTGGCGCTCTGTTTTCATTTTCTGTTCCGTGGCAATATCGCTCAAAGTTGGGGGACGTAGGCGAACACTTTTTTCACTCGGTCTAGCGAAGGCATAAGCACGGTCCATCCGCTTCGCCGCAATTTCGGCGACATATAACAACTCGTCCCTCTTTTCAACGCATCGTATTTCGTCGCAAATCTGCGCCGCGCGAATGAGAATACCCACCGATTCTTTGTGGGCATGGGAACTGCTCTGCGAAAATTTAGCACACGCTTCCGCATATTGGAGAAAAGTGTCCTGGTCGTCTTCTGGCAACGCATCAAAATTGGAAATTTGACCCAAGGATTTCATTTCACTGAAACACTCGAGAGCCTCCAGCACCATTTTAGCCTTGTCGAAACCTCTATTGCCGTCCCTCACTCGCCAACGGTGCTCCATGAGCGCAACAATAGCCCCCAACCGTTCGGAGGGGGGAAGATCCTTGAGATTATTGGTTGTCAATAAATATTTATCGTTTCTGCTATCATCCCGATAGACCGCTAGATTTTCAGTGGCCTCTCGTTCATGGCCCCATTCTTCCACGAGTTCATTATTGTTGCCTGCTGTGAGCCACCAATTTCGAGCAAATCGCAAGTTATCCTTGACCAAACTTTTGTACCTTGCCTTCGGGTACTGATGCAAATTTCTAAGGCCACGGCGTTGGACGAAAAGTGCAGAATTATCGCCCGTGCTTGCTGTATTTATACCCCCACCAACCAGAATGGAATGTTTGACTAAATTACAAGGTGTTGCTATTCGTTTCATCTCTAAGTGCGAGACTAAACTTGGAAATACAAAAGGAGAAAAGAAAAAAATTATACGTATCAATTTCACTAAAGGAGGAGGAAAAAATACTCACTTTTTATTCCAGACTTTTATTTATTCCAGCTGGGACGAGAGCAAAATTCACCTCATCGAAAAAAAAAAAAACAACAGGAAATGAGAAAAATAAAAATATGTGTATTTTAATAAACGCAACAAAATTACTCCATGGTCCTCCCCTTTTTAATAGCGCGATCGACAGCTCGCTTTCCTCCCTTCTCTTTCTTGGTTTTCGCCTTTTTAGTGTAAGACGGTCCATCTTCTGCTCGGGCCTTCTGCACCTCCTTTACGTGTTCGCGACGCTGTTTCGATCTTTGTTCGTGAAATTTCTTGTCATTATAGGCATTACGCTCCACCTTTGGTTTTTCCTCGCGCTTTTCCTCTGGGTTAGAGGGACCTTCATACTTTCTCGAAGGCTTAACTGGTGCCATATCATTGTTATCCAAATCATCCGCCCTTACATCTTCCAATTGGCCGTCGTCAAACTCGTCCTCATACATAATTTCATTCAGTAATCGAATCTTCTCTTTTAGAGAATCATCAATGTTAAACGCATCCCCGTCGATATTCTCTTCGGGATCAAACGTCCGGTACCTGGTCTCCGAGCCAGCGTCGGAAGCGTCCTCCTCATCCTCGTCGTCTGAACCCAAAATTTGGTCGTACAGATCTTTTCCCAAAAGAGTGTACAGCTGTTCGTCCGTAATCTGGGTGTCGTAATCGCTCGAAGTGAGGTGGTTATTGACGGGTGGTTGTTCGCTCACCTCACTCTCTACCACTTCTTCGGAGTTGGTCAGCTGTGAGAGAAGGTGAGGTGGCAGATTTTCCATACTTGCATCCAAGATAAATTGCTCAACGTCCCCGTTATAGTAATTTAAGCAAGCTTTGATACCATCGACGTTATATTGGGGAAACACCTCCACTATCATGAGGACAGAAGGATCTGTGATATTTTGAGTTTGTTTCGCCTCGGTGACGGCCGCGGAAGCAGCTTGAGTGTTTTCCACGGGCTCAGAATCAAGACCCGCTAAGGCACGAGTCACGTTGTTTTCAGAGGCCCCCAATCGCTGTCCCTCGGTAGAGTCAATAAATCCCTGAGACAGTAAACTATCAATGTGAAAACCTTGACGAACAAGATCCATCAATAGTAATTCCATGAAACGATTTCTCGATGTCTTCGCCACATCTGAAAAGTCATTGCTGTCGGTAATGGGATCCATTAATTTTAATAAAACCTTTCCAACACCCTGGAAAGCAAGGTCACTGTCGGGTGGCGAAAGAAAATGCATAAGCTCACGAATTCCCTTAAAATTCTTATTATTTAAAATCACAAGTGGAATACCTTGGACATATTGCAATAAATATTCCTGCATGGCACTGTAAGTGTTGTTGACCGCTTTAGGACAGCAGAACGCTTGACCACTTTTGGTAGAGTTGTACGCTCGGAATAGTATCAATATCGACGACGTATTGACCGCGGCATTTAAGATCATATAATTGGCCCGAGATAAAATTTCTCGTTTATTCTTCAGCGCGTCGCAGACAATCAAAAAATGCTGAAGGCACGGAGAAATAACGTCTACTATAACCCGAAGCGAACGCAAAACTTTGTTGACGTCAATGTACTCGGCAATGAAAGGTGAGCTCTGGCTCAGTGCCCAAATGCACTTTGTACAGCGGTAAGTGCGCTCCACGAGGGACAGGATGTCTCCCGCCTGACGCTGAAATCTCCCCCTTTTCATTTCAAATGCGCACTTCTGGGCCAGCCGTTCCACCGTATTACAAAAATCGTTGATGTATAGCTGAAGGTTTGGAAGGTAACCAGGACAGAGAATAAAAGCCGCCGTCGTAATCACGGAGGCCACTGCCCCACTTTTCCTCAATGCCATCAAAGAAACCGTTGGCAAAATGCGGATGGGTAACACTTCAATAATTCGCTCCGAAATGGAATTTACAGAGGCGTATTTCGAGAGGGGAAAGTCTGTCCGAGTAATTAGGCGAATTAAAACAGACAACAAATGATACTCGCGCTCCTTTAACACGGAACGTCGAAATGCAGTGGATGCTGTGCTGTGGGATTGGTCAACGGACGAAACAAAATTACTGATCATTTCACCGAGACGGTTGTGGTTAGCCACGACAGTCCAGAAGGTCACGTCGTCACTTTTCGCCAAAAGCTCCAAAGAACTCCAGTTTTTTCGTGACCTCGTGGTTCCGAAAAACGCCTTACTGACGGAATGGGCTTCATCGGGAAAACGCTTGTTTTGATATCCAGGGACATCGCTCTTTCCCTTTTAATTTATATATTTCTCTTTTCTTTACTCCTTTCAAATAAAATGAT